>JABSTT010002125.1:0-51165 GCA_013339685.2 Hyalomma asiaticum | reverse complement strand
CTGCTTTTTTATGTTAAGTTTACATACAATCAAGTTCCATATTTTATTGGAGGGTATCACACCTCCTTGAAGCTGATACGTTAAAACTGGCAAATCTCTATGTGGTGGTAATTGGAGAGACATTGGGGATTTCAAGCAAATACTCCGAAGTTCAGTGTTTGGAAACGAATAAGTAAGAATGACAGTAGAGCCATTGGTAACTTGTGAAAGATGCAACCTATTATTCATGAAAATGTGGCCATTGATTTTTTATGCATCCTCATTAACATACATTAGCACCTCCATGCACAAGATAGCAGTGTCAATCTGAGAGCTATCCATCATAGAAGTGTCTCGGTTGAGGAAAAGCTCTCTTGGTATCACAGCTCCTTTAGCTAGTGCTGCATTCACCAGCCTGGGTTAGTAGTGGTATAATAATGGCAGCACCTCGTGATTCGACAGCAGTGCTAGTGGGGCATGCTTTCAGTGCATGCTCGTAAACTCGTGAAGCCAAATGCAAGTCTTTGGCAGCAGAAATGGAGAGGTTGGTAAGTCATAAGGGTCTGGCTTGGCATGTGGAATGGATCTAAGGTGGCTCCTAATTTCCGTAACATTATCTGTTTTTTTGTGTCTTGTTTGCGAGCATCATTTTGCAGTTCAGTACTTTTTTCATCGAGTGCTTTGTGCAGAACTCTAGCACATGTCATCAGTAATGTAGCCCCGCTCTGCGATGACATGGAGAAAAGGGCTCATCGCTTTTACTGAGCATCACTGAAAGCTCACCGAGAGCTTGACGTTTACGAGGTGATCAAAGCTGGGCATCAGAATTTTTTCGTTTGAAGTGTTTTCTAGGCATCTAAATGCAGAACGGGTTGTCTCTCTTGTAAGGCGCGCCTTTGCATATACAACTTCATTAAAACTTATCATTCCTATTGCTTTTGTTTTGCTGCTAACATGCAAGCTTTTGGCAAGTTCCAGTAATGAGCTATACATTTTATGACGGCATCAAGCAGACACTTCATAGAACCTTTGCTATCAATCCAGGACATGTGGTGGCCTGGATCAGGTTCAAGGAGGCTGCTGGAGCCAGAAATTTCAGTGCGCTTTTGGTAGAGCTTGTGAGCATGTTTAAATAATGCTCGAAAGTTGGCCACTACGGATCAAACATCAACCATGACATGGTCATAAATTGCATGAATCAGATGCAAGTTGTGGACTGGTGCACCTTGCATATTTATTTAAGAGGAAGCAACCACTACAGAGAATAGCGTCAACAGGATAATGTAAGCCAACAAGACTTTGATGTCCCTGATTAGCACGCGTATACTGCAAATTCCATGCTGCGTTAAAAAAAGTGGGACATGGTTTTTGAAGTAAGGGATCAATAAGGTTTGCTCCAATTCCCCTGACACATGTTTGCGGTGTAAAATTGGGCAATATCATGCTTTTACCCCAAAACAGATGACTCTACTCGTGCAAAAAATCTGACGTGCCTTCAAGAAGATTGGTGAATGCTGCTCAAAAATCTTTTAGCCAGCTCTTTGAAGTTGAACGGCTTATGAAAGAAAACTGATGATAAAAGAAATCTGCGAGAGACAAATACAGCATGCGGACAGGTGTTGAAATTGTGTCAGGAACATTATCTGCAAAATCCTTTAAATGTGTGGAAAATCTTGATATGGGGAAGGCTGGAAGTATTCTATTAAATGAGGCTGGATATACAACAGAAATGCTCTCATTGGCAGTCCATTTGGCATCACACTGCACGTTATGCTGCTTCAAGCATATCTTCAATTAGGCCAAGGCTTTCGATCGATGCAGATCTAAAGGAACATGGGAATTTTGGAGGTTTATTTAGTGCGCTGCAGGGCTTGGGAAACCATGTGAGCACACTTTCCATGGCTCTTGGAAATGGTGCCTAAGTGCCACTGTGGAGAGCACATAGATCGCTTTCAATTTTGTTGTTTCATTGTTTCTGCCTGCTGACCAGCAGGCACACTATCATGCATATTTGATGTGCACTTACAAATAAGAAATGCTTGTAAGCTCATGCATGTGCGGCTTGTATTGTCCTTCGTGCAAAAGTATAGGATAGTAAATGGAAAAATAGTTGCTTCCAATACTAATAGCTGCTTCAAAGTAGGGAAGTTCTTGTGTGCGTTTATTTTCAGTGCACTTTCTGCACCACCGTAATGCTAATCTATTTTATGAGTGACTTGCTGATGTGCCTAATCAGTTCTTTGCACAATAGGCATGTTACATTTATTTTTAGAAGCTCAATATCCTTGTCATGATTTTGCAATGTTGCATGCACACTACAGTTTGGTTTTTATATTCTTGTATGCAGATGGGGTTACCTGCAAGAAGTAAATGCGTTGGAAGCAAGGGCTTCATCAGAAGTTGGCTGCCGGATGACCCTTGTTCTTCGAGTAGAGACCATCAACAACCCACAAACGCTACCTTTCTGCCAGGTAGCTGCATCCAGGGCCCTGGCCAGCTCACCATTGCTACCACATACCCAGTGGCTGCTTATAGGATTCTGGCCAACCGGCAGACATGAGCACCTCACAACCGCAGCTCTAGCCAACCCATTGTTCATGGTGCCTTGCCAAATTCCATCTTGGCTTGTGACGGCAATAACTTAAGTGCTGTACAGTTGAATTTTCTCATTTGTATTTTTATAAATAAAACTTTAAAAATTTCTTCGAGTATTCTCATTTGCCTATTGCTTGTATACTGGACATCTGCTTCTTTACATCATTATTTTTTTACTACTAGTTGATGTTATAGCATCAGGGCACTTGTTATTGAGAAAAAGGAAATTGAGCAAAGGCAGGCCGGTTACATAGAACATGCAGTAAAGAAAAAGGTGTGACCAGATGCTTTTCAAGCACAGTGCGGCATGTGTCCAATCGGCATGGAAGTCACCTCCTTCAAGACTGTAAAGAGTTGGTGTGGCCCTCATGGTAAGCTGCAGGACCTCAAGGCAAATTTTGAAGCCTGCTGGCAAAAGAATGGCAGTGGAAGGAGGTCCCTGAACAATGGCTATAGTGGCAGGCCAGTAAGAATACAGGCTAGCGAACATTGGCTTAGGATGGCATATTACTGGCTGCATGGTGGCCCTGCATTAGCGCCATGTTGCGAACATTGGCATTTGTGAATTGGTCCTATGTTCCTGACATATTGGCATTCGTGAACTGGCCCTATGTTTCTTTCATCCTGGCAACTACACTGGCATACTGTCAGCCCAGTGTTGGCACGAATGCTGGTCCTACATTGGAGAAAGTTGCACTTGGCTCATATGCCAACTTTGGACCAATGTTCGTGCCATTCTTTTCGAACATTGGTCCATGGCTCGGCCAATGCAGGTGTGCTGCCTGGGTCTTTGTCTCTTTCATGAATCATTTGATAAATCACCTCAAAGAGATATCATTCTCCCTGCGCATCGTCACTGAAGCCGAACAAACCACGAAAAGACCGTATACCCTCCTGAAGCTCGCGCAGTCTCGCATGTCTCTTCGTTTATCACCTATACATCAAGGGAATGGAATGAACTTCCCACCAACGCAGTGATGCCATGTAACCCACTCATCTTCGAACACATCATCGAAGAGCTGTTTTACTAGATAAACCCACCCCTCATGTAAAACGCCTTCCCTCGGGTGTCTTTGAGGTATTAGTAATAAAAAAAGTTTTCTGCGCCTCACCCCGGTGCACTGCGTCCTGAATCGGCCCACATTTCTTCGTTCGCGGTCGACACACGACAGCCGGCTCAAAGAGCTCCTCATTGAGGACGAGAAAGAACGTTTGTGGTAGGCTGCGATTGCAATGTAGACACAGCAAGCACATAGACACACACGGAACGTACCGAACTTAGGGCTGTATTGAACTCAAGCCCTCGAGGCGCAAAGCAACCAAGCTACCACTACAGGCTACGGCTGCTTCTGCCGCTTGGTATTATAGTAAATAAACCTTTCACACCAGCAGTTGTAACCATGATTGATTGATTACTGGGGTTTAGGGTACCAAAATCACGATTTCTTTATGAGAGACGCCGTAATGGGGGGCTCCGAAAATTTCCACCACCTGGGGTTCTTTAAAGTGCGCTGACATAGTGCAGCACATGCGCCTCCACATTTCGCAGTTGTAACGATGAATGCGTAACGTGAATTCCGCATCATAATGTGTGATAAGCGGTATCATTGCAATGCATATGTCCTGTTGCCATTCGCTATGCTTCTGTGCAAATTTTCTCGATTTCGTAAGAATACGTCTATGAAGGACGCTTATGACGCACATCAAGGCAACGCATTATGCATTTCTCTTTGACAGAGCAGACGTCTGTGCTTTGGGCTAACGTGAGTTCCAACGTTAAATTGTACCATTCAGAAGCCACTGTCGAGCCGATGTTCCTGGTTGTCCCATGATTAATATACTCATGAGTGGTTACTTGCGTTTTGCACAAAAGCCTTGATCTACTCGTAATAGTTGGCTTAATGCCAAAGAATGACATTCGTAATGGTAAATTCCGTAATCGGAAATATCCGCGCTAAACGATTTTCAAATCGAGGAGTAATGTTGCTGATTGTCATATTCTTCAGAAGCTTTTGCCACTTATCCACATTTGTGGTCCGATATCTACCCCGGTGGCTAGTACAACAATCGGGCCGGCCATTGTTGTTGAAAGATGCATTAAAATTTTTCGAAAAAGCTAACGTGAACCTGCCACAGCTTGCGCGTTGTGTGTGTATGAAGGAAGGAGAGAGAGAGAGAGCTAAACATACCATTTCCAACAACAAATATATACGCCATAATCCTATTGTCCGTAACATATTGGATAGTAGCCCAACTCACGGACTCTCTGCAATAAGCATAGATTATAATCAGTAAATTTTAATCCCGAGAACATCTAACAGCTTCAAGAAATTCCTTTTGACGTTGTGTGTACGCTCATAAACAAAGGGAGGAGGAGGAGGGAGGAAAGACAGGGAGGTCAGCCAGTGCTGAGACCGGCTGGCTACCCTGTGCAGGGGAAGAGGGGTAAGGGGAATGAAAGAGGACAGAAAGAGGACACGACAAGAAAAAAGAAAAGGACAGAGAAAAAAACACGCGCAAAAAAAAGAAACGCGACACTGCTTAGAGTCTGTCCTTTAGACCGCTCGTCCTTAAAAATTGTAACAGCGCGTTCAGTGCTTTCCGTGCCGACGACGGTCCTGGCCTGTGTCCCAAAACTCGTTCCTCGGAAAAAGGGCGGCTGTCAAGTCTGTCTACAGCAGCGGTAAGTTCTCTCCTGAGGCCACTGAAACGGGCACACTCACATGGTAGATGACATATCGTTTCGTCGCAGCTGCAGTTCTCACAGTTAGGGTCGTTTGCCATTCCCATGCGAAATGAGTAGGCTTTGGTGAAGGCAACCCCAAGACACAGGCGACAGAAAACCGTCGCCTCAGCTCGAGGTATTCCTGACGGAAGGCAGAACAAAAATTACAGCATATATAAGGCGCGTAATGATTGGACTCGCTCGGTCAAAAGACTCTTTTTGGTGGTTCAACGTCTTTTCGTCGCTTTTTCCCTCCATGAAGTACACGGAACTTAAGCAGTACCCCCTTTAACCGGCAGGACTTACGCAACTTTCGTGCGGTTTTATTCTGGGGTAGAATGGTTAACCTTACATATGTTCTAGACGGGCTATACCTATTTATTTAGTTAGTTGTTCCTTCTTTAACTACTTCCTCTCCTTATTTCGTAGATGTGGACCACATCCATTCTTCCAATAGCGCGCCCTTCTACCTCCATTTAATCTCAACTACCCTGACCAGGAACGGCAAAACTGTTCCTGGTCAACCCTATGCCGTCGTTGTGCTTTCTCCGTCGTGCTCGGTGCCATGCAAGCACGTCTGTCCACTGATGCTTGGTGGTGGTTACGCGACGCCCAAAGCGGCACTAGACGGCGCACTTCTTTCGTTTCTCGCGCTGGTGAAGGATGAGGTGAACGGTCAGCAGAAATGATGAAGAGTGGAGTAACGAGACACACGTGACGAATAACTACCGAAGAACGGCTTCGCTGTTCCAACACAGCGTGCAACTCGCTTGTCTTCTCTGTGCCGCACATGTGCTCCGATATCCGATATACCTTAATACAACGTTAAACGTGTTTTAATTCATTATTTTATATACATGTGTCGCTAGGTGCTGGAGCCATGATAATAAACAGGCAACGCAAATTTTGTGGAAAATCTTGCATTTGAAATTACAAAGGTAGATGCGCTGTTCGGCAAAAACCGCTTCATCAAATTAGAAGAGACAGCGCCAAACTGGGACATAAGGGTGACGTCAGAAATCTGAATAAGTGTATTCGTTATTTCACCAGGTTGGCCAAATGGACGTGCCTGAAGGTTCTCATGTTCTTTCAGCAATGACCGTCAACATCGTACACTTTACTCCAGAAAATGGGAGGAATAAACAGAAAAAGATGCGCTTAATCGGAGATTTTATGCGAATGCCGAAGATGCAAAGGAGCTTTCTTGTGTGCAGATTCCAGGAAGGTGCGCTTGATGTAGCCTCATTTTTTTATATCGATACTTCATTTAAGCATAACAAGGCGACGCGTAAGAAAGTAGCAACGTACTTCTTTGAAGACATCTCTTCCATGAAGCCACCAACTGCTACAATGTCCTACGATCAACAATTCGCTTCTTATCTATTCAGGTGTGAGATCCGACCATTTTATCAAACGGTACATTTTATATTCGCAAAATAAAAACGCCGAGTGTTCTATATATGTCGGCCAAGCGAGTAGTCGCATCGTGGAGGTTCTGGTCGTCAAACAGTCCGTGCAGTCCGTGCAGACAAATTTTATCCGGAGTGCCCCATCACGGGGTACTTGGGTTTGGCACATAAACCTCCAGCAATTATTCTTCCAATTCAGAAGTTCCCCATAACTCATTCGTATTCGTACAAGGCGTCGCGTGCTCTTGACCACGTTCGTTTCCCAGAAGGAGCCTTTGGTTTGGAAATGTGCTCCTTCAGTCGTTGTCGGGAATGTGCGACATATACGGCCTCTTCGCGACTCCAATTTTCCACGTGCTATGGGCACGTCTTGGCCGTCATTATGCGGCCAGCCCTAACAATGACATCGTACAAGCTATATTTCTTTGTAATTCTTGACTTTTCACAGTTCAGAACATTGTCCCTTCCTTAGAAGTCGGTGAGGCCTTTCCACGATGAAAAAAATGAGAAAAGTGATGCGCTGGGCCGCCCAGTTCATAATAGAAAAGAAAAAAATGAAAAGCGCAGCTTAATACTGCAAATGGAAGGGCAGAGAACATAGAGCAGGTGACAACTCGTAAATATTATTTATTGCGAAAAACTCGCATGCATAACAGAGCCAGCTTTACATACGCGATGTCTATGCCGGCTTCAATATCGCCAAGATGCAGATTAAAGCACGAAATCCATCCTCGATCCTTCACTGTCAGCTATGTAGGTGGCACATTGCATTTTTCCCAAAGAAGTGACTATTGTAGCCGCATTGGAGCCCGGAGTAAATTCCGCCGACCCACTGCGTGTGCGACCCAATCCAGGCTTCACAGTCGCAGAGCTCTTCCAGCTGCGACCAGTCGGCAACTAGAAGAATAAGAATAAGAAGATCTTTATTCACAGTAAGCATGTTTCACAGCTCACTGCAGAAGCACGGGCTAAAGGTAATCAAGCCTGACAAAGGCACCTGTCCCTCAGCAGTTTTTCACAGTGCACAGTATTCCAATACAATATCTAACGAGAAGGAATTTGAAATCCAGGAAGCACAGACGGAGCATCTTGTAGTCCTATAAAAACTCAGTCATACATGCCCATAGAAATTTTACACAGCGTAATCTACTGAAACAGAAGTTATGTACAGGAAAACATAATAGAGCAACACAAGAATAAGTTGCAGAATTGAGAAGCATGAAAGGCATGGCGATATATTTCAAGCTCCGTTAAATTTATATGCGACTAAAAAATGGTTGAGGCATGAAAGAGCACCTGTTATTGTCCATAATGTATACATGTGGTTATTAATAAGTTCATGACTTGGTTTTTGAATTCAGTCCTACCAGTTTCGGTATCTATTCTGTCTGCTAGAATATTCAAAATATGAGGCACCTGGTATTCAGGACTATTTTCCCTAATAAGTTTTAATTTAGGTGTTCGGTTTTATGTTCTCGTGAAATGTAGTAACGTCTTTCGGTGCGGGCTTGTTCATACAGTTTATTTTGTTGAATTCTTTGAAGCAATTTATAATAGTACAGCTGGTCAACACTAAGCATGGAATATTTTATGAACAGTGGAGCAGTTGGTCGATCTTGTAGCTTTCCCCTATACTTCTCAAAACAGCGCAAGATTTTCTTTTGCATAGTAATGTGTCTACGTTAATTACCTTGCGATGTCGTTCCCCCGACTTGTATGCCATACGCTACCTTATAATGAAATAGTGCATAATATATACTTATTTTGATCCTCATTGGCATTACGTTTATTGTTTTGTAACAGAAACCAACTCTACGCGCTAACGCCGTAGTCAGGTGATCCACATGTGTGTTCCAGCTTAATTCTTCCTGAAACTACACACCAAGGAACTTCTGTTCTCTTACGCGTGCAATAGAGTTGCTTTCGATTATGAAACTTATTCCATCTATAGGTTTATTTACAGGTCGAAATATCATATAGGTTATTTGCTTCCCATTCAAATGCAGCCTATTTTGTTTTAGCGTATTTGAAAGGTGCCCTAAGTAGTTATTTCCGCCGGTCTCAAGTGATATCAAATTGTCTGATGCAAAAAACAAATTCGTGTCTTCGGCATACGTATAAGTTCAGGGGAATCGGGTATTTCAACAATATCATTTATGTAGACAAGAAACAACAGTGGACCTAGCATGGACCTTGGGGTGACTGCTTGGTTTCACTTTATCTTTGCAGATATTGTGCTATTAATTTAAACGAATTGATAACAATTTTTTAGGTAATGTTTGAAGAGATCTAGTGAGACTCCACGCACTCCACATCTCGACAGCTTATAAATTAGAATTTGGAATTGTATGGAGTCGAATACTTTTTCAAGATCAAGAAACAGTCCAAGAGTGTATTGTTTTCTTTCAATATTGTGGATTATCTTAACTTTATGTACGGTTCTGTTATAAAGCTTGTTCTGTTGACTTATTTTTTTGAAACACATACAGACACTTGTTATTATTTGAGGTTTGCGAAGAAAAGACGCAAGTCTATCGTGAACTACCCCTTCAAAAATTTTTGATATTGTTGGAAGCACGGATATCGGTCGGTAGTTCGCTAACGTATTGGTATCACCACCTTTATGTACTGCAGTAATTTTTGCCAGTTTTAGCTGTTCCGAAAATACGCCTTTAGGAAGGGTGAGATTGATAATAAAAGTTAATACATGAGGTATCAATGACGATATCAATTTCAGCTCAGCTAAACCTATTTCATCAACCCCTGGTGCAACATTACTTTAGAGCTTTCTACATAGGTTTCCTACTTCAACTGGATGTGTGGGCGCCATAAATATAGAGGAAGTAACGATAGCCTTATCAGCACCATGTTCACTTTCCTTATTTGCATCAGTTGTAATGTAGGAGGCTGTGTTGATAAAGTGTTCGTTCATGGCATTTTCAAATATTTCACCGCTGAGTGTTTCGCCAATAATTGTTAGGTCCTGAATTTTATGGCACTTGGTACAACTATGCTGTCTAACCTGTGCCTGGAGCAGCAGAAAAGCGTAGCAAAATAACAACCAGAACACATGAAGCCGCAGCGAGAGTAGCGCGTAACCGGAAGCGCTGCCGTTAGCGCACTGTAAGCAAAAATTAGCCGAGATGGGAGCTTTTACCAGCCTGTCAACCGAAAAAACTCCCATGCCCCAACCATTTACTCCGTCATAGCGGAGTGAATTCGGCACATGACATCATTTTACCACCATTGCTAAGTGACGGAGTATAAAAACGACATGACCTTATTATACTACCCACACGGAGTTTCAGTTCACGTGGTCCCAACCCCCACATAGGAGTTTTTAACAGCCGTCTTTGGTTGCGACGCTCTTGCGGCGGTGTGATGTGTGTGTGTATGCGCGCTCGCGCTCGCGCGTCTGTTTAGTGCTTCCGTGTGATGCTCCAGTGCATTGGTTGGTTCGACGAATCGTCGGTGGGAGTTGTATCTGTGCGTGATCGCACGTGTGCTTAGTGCGTCCAAGTGAAGCACCACTTCGTTTTTTAAACGAGTCTTGAGTGCGCAGTGAGTTTGCAACGGCCGATCAGTGTTCTGTGTAAACGTGTCAAGGCTCTTTCCACTGGTGACCGCTCTGCTCCTCCAGCCAGAAGCCGAATGCCGCGCATCGACCAGACCACCACAAATATTTTGTTATGAAGTGGCTGGGGCACCACCACCCAGCGAGTGTTGACGTGGTTTTAGGCTTCCGAAATTATCAAGATTGTATGCGGACAAACCAGGATTATCGGAAAGCAAACGTCAAGACTATCGACCGGAAGGAGAAAGGACCAAAAGGACACCAAATTTACCCAGGTAGATTGAATATTAATAAAATTATGCGAGAAATTGTCCCGGACCACGCCTAGACTTAGCTGGCTTCAGCAAAAGCTCCTACATGGATGTAAACATAAACTCCCATATAGGTGCCCGCAAGAGCTCCGCGATGGTTGTAAACAGATACTCCAATAGCTACCCGCAAAAGCTCCTCGATGGATGTAAATATCGCTGCGGTCAAGTGGAGTAAATCTTTTACTCCGCATGACCGGAGTGTATTAAACTCTTACCGGGGAATGCGCTAGAGGACAGGTCCATTTACTCCTATCTCGGCTAATTTTTGTTTACAGTGCGGGGTCTGACAGGAACGCCTTTAGTTTCTGCGAAGGAGACCCAGTCCACATTTTCAGCGGATCTGAGTTCGTTCAAGTAACGGTGTTTGAAGCCTAGCCGTCAAAAAATTAAAAGCAGTGAATAATGGCAAACAGCTGCCGATCATGCGGCAGGCAAGCAGTATCTTCATATATAGTAGAAAAATACTGCCCAGGAAGTTGTCATTCACCATGACGTTACGGTCACATGAAGTGTCTTGTGCAAACATGGGCTTGCAATACACAGAAGAGTAAAAAAAAAAATTCCACATGCAGGGCATACTAACCCTCTTAGGCTCAGGACTCTTCTGATCGCATGTCCAGGAAAATATCTCGGCAACCATGGAGTGTGTCTCTGGAGTGTTGACCAGCAAGTCCCCTGGGTCCATGGCTTGCAGCAGAGACATCAGATATCGTAGAATTGTGATCTTCACCTGAAAGGAGACATTGTAAAGGGTGCAGGTAGAGATTAAAATGTGATGCAGAGCTCAACGCATAAACAAGTGCGACTGACATGCTATGCTACGCCGAGCAGTGTGAATGAAAGGAATGTAGAACCAACTAACATGTTTTTAACTGTAGCAAGAAGGACCGTACGAGATAAAGAGATGGGAGGGGGGAAGTTTTTTTTTATTACATGTAAACTGCTACTCTGCTCCGGCCAATATCTTCCATTGATATTAAATTTTTTAATGCCAACATGACATAAGCACTTTTTACAGGAAAAGAAGTTAACAGAATAAATTAACCATACAACAGAGGCAACGCACCTAACACTAAATCCAGCAACAATCCCCAAAAATGCTACGCAAATCGACAACAAATGCACTGTGCCAAGAATTGTACATGCGTTTAAGACTTAGGCATGGGCAAGGTAAAGAAAGTGAATCAAACCTTGATATTTGGGGTCTGCGTTGGATGAGTGATGTCCCTTATTGCTGCCTGAAATTGATTGAGATGCGGAAAACAGTCTCTGCACAGACAACGAAAATGAACAAGAAATGATTGTATCAAAGAAAGTAAATGTCTCTGTTCAACATATATTTCCACGAACATGAACCTGTGGCAAGTATGTCTTGATTTAATATCTTTACCACCACACTTTTGTCTCAATTCTTTTTCTTAGGATGCCTGTGAACACTTGAATGCACAAGGTGTCCATAATGTACCCATAAAGCAGTGCTTAACCTATAATCTGCTTAGGTACACTACACACTAAGCACTGTATTTCACTGCAGCACTGCTGAAAGTGCAACCTAATATGTGACGTTGCGTACAAACAAAAGCACGTGCAACTTTTTAAACGTCCATAGTGAAGGGAACGAAACCTAGAAAGCCTAGAAAAAAATATACAACAATCCTTGAGTGGCTAATTAATATACTTTAATTTACATTGTCCTAATCAAATTTCAATATGACAAATATGACCCGGCAACAACGCAAAGTATGTTGTAACGAAAAATGATGCTTTTTATAGAAGAGTCAGTGCAAGCAAGGTTTCTGGTTACCACATACATGAGCAACACAACGGCTCAGTAACACAATAAAAGCAAACCCGCAGATATGGAACTTGGAAAAAGACGGTTATTAATACAATATATCGTATCATTCGATATATGACGTGGAGAGAATTCCCCGTCATTCGTGCGAAAAAAGAAGCATGTGTAATGAAGAAGACGATAAGGAGGGCCAGCAAGCAAGCCGCAGCGTTGTCGATGGTCTCGTGCCTAGAGCTAGCGCTTGCCCGTATTTTGGCTGCTTGACGTTTGCCGGTTGTCGGAGCTCGCCTTTGACGTTTCTTGATGTCCAGATGCCAATAAACCACGTCGCATTTGGTGGAGGTGCGTGCGCTCCCAGTACCAACCTGGAACTTCGCTCCCGGACGCTTCAACTTGTTCCTGTGTCTAACGCCATCATGGCTGACGCCAACCCTGCTCAGCCTGGACCTTCGGCAATCCATGTCACCTGCGGTGCCGCCCACCGTCAACGGGACCCGCCAATCTTCAAAGGCTCAGGTGACTCGGATGTCGAAGATTTGTTGACTGCGTATGGACGAGTAAGCGGGCACAACTAGTGGGATGATCCAATAAAGTTGAGTCACGTCACGTTTTATCTCGCAGATGTCGCTCAACTGTGGTATCACAACCACAAGGCCGAAATTCTAAGTTGGCCTGTTTTTAAGACTACCATTGCGGATGTGTTTGGCAGACCTACGGCGCGCAAGCTTCGCGCAGAGCAGACCTTGCGTCAACGTGCTCAGCAACCTGGGGAGAACTTCACGGGCTACATCTAGGACGTGCTAAACCTTTGCGGCCGTGTGAGCTCCGCTATGACTGAGGACGAGAAGATCAAGCACAATCTGGAAGGCATCGAGGACGACGCCTTTCGGATGCTTCTAGCGAAAAATCCCACCACAGTGGACGCCGTCATCTCGTCGTGTCAGAGCTTTGACGAGCTGCGTAGGCAGCGCGCAATTGCCCGCAATTGCCCGCACACCCTCGCAAATCCTGGGGCGCATTCTAGTTTGTCCACTTTGCAGCCAGCCACCCACCCTGCCGATCAGCAACCGCTGCTATCTTCAGTGGAGAATTTCATCCGTGAAGAGGTAGCACGTCAGCTCTCCTTACAATCTCTGACGCACGAACCTACACCGTCTTTGGCTCCGGACCTTCAACAGGTCATTCGCACTCATGTTGCCGAGACCCTCCCACCTGTGCCACAGCCCCCACCTATCACTGTCCCTCTAACCTACGCTTCTGTCGCTGCTCGGGCACCTCAACAGCCAGCGCTGTATTTCTGACCCGAGGTTCCGACCCACACCACCCCGACGACCGTGCGTGCTGCGGCGTCCACTTACGCGAGGGCT
Organism: Hyalomma asiaticum; assembly: GCA_013339685.2. NCBI lineage: Eukaryota > Metazoa > Arthropoda > Arachnida > Ixodida > Ixodidae > Hyalomma > Hyalomma asiaticum. Next base: position 37,410 of record JABSTT010002125.1, on the reverse strand, counting down.
CCGGCTCCGTTATTCCGACGCCAGGACTCGTGGCGGACGTCAGGCAACAAGCCTATCTGCTTCGCCTGTGGTGTCGCTGGGCACGTCTCCCGTTACTGTCGCCGGTATCCTCCTTGCCCGTAGGACACATTTGCCGAGCCTGTTCCTCCGCCGTTCTGTACGCCACCAAGGTACACCACGGATGATCGTCCACCCTATTCAAACCGTCACTCTCCATCCCCTCGATGACGCTCGCTATCACCCATGCACCCATGCGTCGCCGTCCAACTACGGAAGAGGCAAACTGATTGCTGCAGTTCCGGAGGCAAGAGCTGCACGCGACGAGAACTATCAAAGGCCTCCATCTCTTTCGTCGTGAAACGTCATCGATGTGAACATTGAAGGAACTGCCGCAATAGCGCTTATTGACACAGGGGCCGCCGTTTCCGTAATTTTTGAAAATCTCTGCCGTAGGATAAACAAATTGACCATGTCGCTTCAAGGACTAGTGCTCCGCACTGCAAGCTCGCCGTGCATTTCCCCTTCTGCAATGCGCACCGCGCGTGTCGTTATCCAAGACGTACTTTACGTGATAAAGTTCTGTGTGCTGCCTTGATGCTCCCACGACATTATTCTCGGATGGGACTTTCTCTCACGTCACCGTGCCGTCATAGACTCTTCTCGAGCGGAAGTGGCTCTTATGCCGCTGCAAGGCTCCGTTTCGGCTGACCCTGTTCCCGACCCTCGCCAACTTGTCGTTGCTGAAGACACAGATATACCGCCGAAAACGTGGACCTTCGTCGCTGTCTCCTGCCCGGCCGCCACAGACGGAATGGTCTCGTTAGCCCCCTCCGATGTATTTCTCCGTCGTCGTGGTCTACGCCTGCCGTTTGCAGTACTTACCATTGAGTCTGGTGCTGCGACGATGATGATTTCCAACACATCCTCGTCGCCTATTACCTTACCCCGTGGTGATCACCACGGAGTAGGGTAATATGGATCACTACGGAGTAGGGTAATATGGCCCAAGCACTCGAGTGCTTGGGCCATATACAAGATGTCGAATTCCTGCATTCCCTGGATTTCACTGATGACCAACCCTGCCTTCAACTGAATGCTATGACGTCACTCGTTTCAAAATCTCCAACTGAGGATGATTTTTTACTCCTCTGTCGCCGCGGATCTACCGCCCACACATCACTACGAACTCACCTCCCTTGTGCGAGACTTCTGTTCTTCCTTCGATGGCGCCCAGCCATCTTTAGGTCGTACAGCGATTGTTGCGCACGACATCGACACTGGCTCTCATGCTCCCTTACGCCAGCGCCCTTACCGAGTATCGGCGGAAGAACGGCATATCATCAACGAATAAGTCGATGACATGCTTACACGCGGCGTCATTTAGCCGTCGCAGAGACCCTGGTCATCGCCTGTTGTACTTGTGCGCAAAAAGAGGATGGATCAATCAGATGTTGTGTTGACTATCGCCGCCTCAACAAGATAACTCCGAGGGATGTGTACCCGTTGCCTCGCATCGACGGCGCTCTCGACTGCCTGCAAGGAGCAGAATACTTCTCCTCTTTGCATATACGGTCGGGTTACTGGCAAGTCCCGATGGCCGAACCTGTTCGCCCAAAGACTGCCTTCATTACTCCCTATGGACTGCGTGAGTTTAAGGCGATGCAATTCGGATTGTGTAACGAGCCAGCTACATTCGAAGGGATGATGGATAACATCCTTCGCGGCTACAAATGGAATACCTGCCTCTGTTACCTTGACGACATCGCTGTCTTTTCTCGAGATTTCCCCACTCACCTTGTTCGCCTACGTGCTATTGTGAAGTGCCTCACATCTGCCGGACTTCAACTTAACATAAAGAAGTGTCATTTTGGGGCGCGCCAGCTCACGATACTAGGCCACGTCGTCTGCAAAGACGGCGTCCTCCCGGACCCCGCGAAACTGCGTGCTGTTGCCGAGTGTCCTAAGCCCACCTCCTTGATGGCACTTCGAAGTTTCATTGGGTTGTGTTCTTACTTCCGTCGATTCGTCCGCCACTTTGCTACCATCATCGCACCTCTTACGAATCTTTCACCGCCTCTAACGGCCTGCTTGCATGGTCAACCGAGGGTGACGCATCTTCAACGACGCTAAGGCCCAATGCGCCTACGGAGGTCCACACTGACGCCAGCGGCACCGGTCTTGCTGCTGTATTGGCTCAGCGGAAGCCAGGCTACAAGGAATACGTTGTGGCTTATGCGAGTCGAACCCTCAAGAAAGCCGAGTGCAATTACTCTGCTACCGCGAAAGAGTGCCTCGCCATAATTTGGGCGTTTACCATGTGTCGCCCCTTTGACATTGTCACAGATCACAATGCTCTGTTTTGGCTCGCGTCGCTGAAAGACCCATCAGGGCGCCTCGGTCGCTGGACGCTCCGTCTGCAAGAGTACGACATTCGTGTTATATACCGGTCAGGCCGTAAACACTCCGACGATGATGCACTGTCCCACTCACCACTGGCGTCCGACACGGCTGCTCCGTCAGGTTCTTCCCTATCTCCAATTGATTTCGTGCGCATATCGTCGGAGCAACGCAAGGATCCGTGGGCTCGCCAACTCCTTGACTTTCTGGCTAACCCATCCCTGCGTCCTGCTTCAAGAACTATCCGTCGCAATGCTTCCCATATCGTCGTTCCAGTTGATCTCCTTTACCCCCGAAATTACGCACCTGATGGCCGGAAGTGGCTGCTTGTGATACCACACCACTTGCGCAAGAATATCTGCGCCGCTTTCCACAACGACCCGTAAAGCGCTCATGTCGGCGTTCGCAAGACCAACAACCACCTTCGTCAACGCTACTACTGGCGCGGCATGTACGCCTTTGTGTGCAAGTATATCCCCGCTTGCATTAAGTATCAACGGCGCAAAACTCCACCTCAACACCCGACTGGCACACTCCAGCCTCTCCCTTGTCCTGGCCGTCCAGTCGACCGAGTTGGCATCGACTTATACGGCCCGCTTTTCTCGACTGCATCTGGAAACAGGTGGATAATTGTTAGCGTGGACCATCTCACACGTTACGCTCAGACCGCAGCGTTGCCCACAGCTACTGCGACAGAAGTTGCATTTTTCATCCTACGCAACTTTGTCCTGCGCCACGGTGATCCTAATGAACTTTTGAGGGACAGGGGACGCGTCTTTCTCTACGATGCCATTCAAGCGTTGCTTGTTCAGTGCAACATCATTCACCGCACGACAAGCGCATATCATCCGCAGACGAATGGTTTGACGGAACGGTTTAATCGAACCCTGGATATGCTCACCATGTACACTGCGTCCGACCAAACCAACTGGGACACCGTCCTCCCATTCATCACGTACGCATGCAACACTGATACGCAAGCGACCACCGGATTCTCACCGTTCTTTCTTTTGTGCGGACATCATGTACACTGGACACTGTGCTGTCTTACATACCTGACTCCAGTGAATACGCACGAATTTCCGATGTTGCTAAGTACACGGAAGATTGTCGACAGTTGGCTCGTTCGATGACAACAGATGCACAAGGCCGCCAGAAGCTTAGACTCGATTGTGGCCGCTCCTTCTCCACTTTCCCAACGGGAGCCCTCGTTTCGGTTTGGGTCCCCACGAGTACGCCTGGACTTTCGTCTACATTCCTTGCACGATACCACAGTCCCTACCGCATTCTCACTCAGACGTCTCCTGTCAATTGCGAAGTTGAGCCCTTGACTCCATCGCAGGAATTACGTCATCGTGGACGAGAAATTGTCCACGTCAGCCGCCTGAAACTTTATTATGACCGCTTCATACTATCAACGCCTAAAGTAGCCAGGATAGCTACGCTCGTCGCCGGGGGTCATTGCAATGAAGAAGACTATATATGAGGGCCAGCAAGCAAGCCGCAGCATTGTCGATGGCCCCGTGCCTCGACCTAGCGCTTGCCCGTATTTTGGCTGCTTGATCCTTGCCGGTTGTCGGAGCTCGCCTTTGACGTTCCTTGACGTCCAGACATCAATAAACCACGTTGAACATGTAAGTTGCTTTAGATTATTAGAACCTCAGTAGGGTCCCGCAGAGCTTTGATTGACATCAACTTTTTTACATGGTGGCCATTGTACTGATACGCGAAATTACTTTATGCGGGTGTAGTTCATTAAAAGCACACACCTGGTAAAATTGACCGTGCCCTGTAAGAGCCCCTTCCAAATCTGAGGATGCTTGGCCGCATATCTTACAGTATGATGGGAAAGCGAAATTAAAGAAAACAATAATCATTCTCTTTTTTTTATTGCTACGTGCCACATTTCGTTTACATAATGATACTATTGTAGGCGTGGAATGTCAAGTCTACAACAGCAGCCGTATGATAGGCATGCGCTGGAGGTTTTGTTTGACGGCAGCAATGCCAGTGGAGAACGGTGAACACTCCCCATGAAAACGAACCGAAGAAATGAGAGATGATAGCGCAAAATGGCCATCACGACAAAAAAGAATCATCGGGAGAAACCACATGATGGCAAATGTATTTTTCGACATGCTTCACGGGGTGTCCACCTAATGGCACCATTTGTTCGCCCTAGTGCAAACGGGAAAGCTTTCTTTCTCGAGAAAAAGCGTATTTCCAGGGGCATTTCACAGTGCCCGACGTTCTATATATGGTGTGATTGATTTATTTGTGGAGTTTAACGGCCCAAAATGAGCTCTGATTATGAGAGACGAGTAGTGGAGGTCTCCGGAAATTTCGACCACCGGGGGTTCTTTAACGTGCACCAACAACGCACAGCGCACGAGCCTCCACATTTCGCTTCCATCGAAATGGAGCCGCCGCGACTGGGATTTGATACTGCAATGTTCAGATCAGCAGCCGAGTGCCATAACCACTAGACCATTCTCTTGAGGCCTATATAAGGGATTGATCCGGGTATTTTGTTCGACTTAGCTTGAGATTTTCCCACTCATGAACGTGGTGTTTGAAAATGGTTTGATAGAAAGGATAACTGGGTTTATGAGAGTTCGATTACTCAGGATTGTCGGCACACTGAGACCACATAGTTGCAAATCAAATGAAAAGCAACAAAGAAAGCGTAGGGTTATTACCGAATTATGGAGAGGATCTTCTGAATCTTCATTTGTAGTGAGCTCGAAAGGTCGGTTGCAGTCTTCATGAAGAGGCGGGGGAGCAAAACGTACAACCAGCTGTGCAAGTCCGCACTGTGGCCGCGGATCAGTTCCCCCAAGGCCACCAGGTAGAGAGTGAACACCTGGGCCAAGAAGCAAGAGCCTTTGGAATATTCGTCAATTTCGAATTTCAACAAAGCTTGGCATGTAAGGTGGATCAAAATATCAAAAAGGAAGCGTAAGACAACAAAAATTCTGCACCTTCTTTGGCATGTTTGAGCTACTTGTAATGTAATCGTTGAGAATGCAGGACCACCTACAGGATGACCTCTTCTGACACCCACTTACTCTCCCTCGAAACTCGGCGTATATACATACGCACACGACTTATTGTACTCTCTTTCGAGTTCATACTAGCCATAGGGAATACTTACGCAAAATGACGTTGCAACGAATAACTAGCCCTACACTGGATGGGTCCGGATTATTTGCACCGGTCACATCACAATTTCACCTGACATATGCAAGTTCACTTGACCACTATGGTTCCACCAGAATTGAACTCGCGATACCGTGTTGAAAACAGTGTTAAAAATGCGGGGACGCCAGAAGGTGAGTAGTATGTTCCTGACCAGAGTTACTTAATATCTCAAAGGCTCTTGTGACTGTTGGATGCAAGCCTGCCTCACTTTACATAACTGCCGTTTGCGGTTAAATCAAATCAGCTTTCCTGTGTCATGTTTAGAAATTTTTCTTTCGAATAAAATGTCGGCATTTTCGGGCTATTATGAAAGCTTTTGTCATAGTATTCGAAAACTATTGAAATGGCATTCGAGTGCTATTCCTATTAGATTCGGTTTCATCCCTAGTCGAACCATAATCGATTGGGTACCGAGATTCAGTGTACACACACCACCAATTGTTGGTTACCAAAAAACCCTTTTAAATATGGATGTCGCCAAACCCTCTGCCGGCCACTTCGTTGCACTATACATTAGACTTCCATATGTTAGCGGAAAGAAAATAACAGTTTGTAATTATATTTACTTTACACTAGGTTGTAAGGGATTGCAACAATAATTATATGACCAAATAGTGTAATCGAAAAATTATTCTATAATAAGTGATTGCTTGCCTGCACTGCTTTCCACACCTTTTTGTTCTGGCAGCACCTATGTACGCGTGTAGGATGACAAAAATATTAAGGCCGGCAGAAAATCAAGCGGGAAAAATCGCACTTGCACCTAAGCACCTTATCACCGCGGAGCTTGGCTTTCGACGATCGTAATCACTAAATCTGTGGAAGAAGCATAAAATGCATTGTTACGGTCCAGTTCCTTGAAGATATGTGATATCACAGCATCAGTCTTTTGAGAACGAAGGGGCATTGACTATCAGGATAATTAATACTAATATTTTGGCAAGAATTAAAATCGCGTCTGCTTTTGACCCCCATTGGATATAGCGGTAACAGCTAAGGATACGTGGGTGTAATGTGCACATGCAATAAAGAAAGAAGGAAGGAGACGACGTGTTGCTCGTATATCTGCACTGGGCACTCGTGGGTAGCGTAGTATATAAAGTGACACGAAGCTCACGGCACACCCGATGTGTCACTAACAGACGCCTAAGTCAGGGATTAGGGTCACCTCGAAGAAGGTGCATTGTTTCACGCCACCGAGCCAGATAATGACGTTCGGCTTGAAGTTTAGCTCAAGAGTGTGAGGCTATGCCCAGGTGAAAATTCTGCCGACTCGATTTTGCCAAAGGCGTCTCTTTCAATGCCGTGCTACACATTAAATAAATGTTCCGCATCTACTCATATGTTCTTTATTTATTTTTGTCCATAATATTAGGCATCTTGCGACAGCATACGCACAATGCTTCAATCTACGAATCTGCCGCTAACTTGGAAAAATTGAGATATTCTAATGATTCACGAGAAACTAGACATCAAAGACTTGAAGTACGGGGCGATCGGTCCACTCTCAGCTTTATACAAAACATTTACAAATATTATATCAAATGTGATAACAGCCACATTTGAATTTAATCACCAACAGAGCAAGCAGGCTTCAGGAAAGGATGCTCAGCAGTACAACCCCATCACGTCACAAATGAAGTAGTAGAAAAATCCGCTAAGTGCAACAAACCCCATTGTGGCTTTTTTGTACTCGGATAAGCGTTTGACTCAGTGAAGATCGGCTTTGAAGGTATTGCTGAGACATAGGATGTCATTGTTGCGCAATACTATAGGGAATATCTACCAAGCTTCCGCAACCACCCTATCCTCCTCATTGAAACCAGGAAATTCGCCGTACAGAACGGTGTCACACAAAAAGATAAAGATTCTCCGCTACTAATGGCCCCATCCTTGCAAGAAACATTCAAAATACTTGACTGCGAAGAAAGAAAATGGAAGATTAACGGCGAATATCTAAGCAAACTACGCTTTACCGACGACATATCGCATTCTTCATTAGTGATGGCGGCCAACGGCAGGAGAATGAAGAAGATTGAAGCCGAGAAAGCCCTAAAGTACGATTAAGCATGAACATACAATAACAAAATAATGCTAGGCGGCATGGCTAATAAACGAGTCTTCACTGTTGAAAAGCCGACCTTAGAAGTCGTACAAGAATACATACATCTAGGAGAACTACTGACAAAGGAAGCATCTCGTGTTCAATTCAATTGAATGTGTATTCGTAGTTCAAAGGTAGAATGCAGCAGTCAGAAAAGAAAATCCATGCATGTCCACGAAGTGAGTCACGATGTCTTCGCGAAGCACTGGAGATAGTTGTGTGTTACCGTAAATCACCCGTGACATTACCTATTCGCTGACGTAAATGAGTGACAACGTGTGTGTATATTTAGACACGCGTTCTCATTCATGCTTCTGGTCTTTGTGAGATTGCTGCGCTCTCACGTCGTAGATCTTGCGATTTCCGGATTTCCTTTAGTTAACATGCACCATGCGAATCCTTATGGTTCTACTACGCCCAAGAGAAATCTCCCACCGGCACTACGTTGCAGCTGAAGATCCAGTGCCTCTATATGCGGGGTGGCCGTTGCACGGTTGCGCAGCGGGAGGAGTCGGTTTTTAAACACGAGTCTTTCTTAGGATACTTAAAATTTGGGTTTGTCTTTCTGTTTGTCTGTATGTCACACGATTAGGCCACGCGTCCAAAGTTTAAACACTTGCCTAATGCCCAGCTATCTTGAACTGGTAGCTGCGTTCATACCTGTGAACATCAAAAAGCAAATATTACGCATATCTGAGGAGCAACTTTAGCGCGTAAGTACTGGGCACTGTGTTCCTTTAGTAGAAAATACATAGATACGTAATTCTAAGTATCCTAGTATTTGTTAGGCAGCGCTAAAAATGCGACGATAAGGACGAAATAGGCCTCAGCCGGCGATTTGGTGCTGCCACCTGGCAGTTGCCCAGGGATTCTGCACAAGGTCATGTTTCCAGACCGCGTTGTCAGATAACGTTCATATCTCACGTAGCGTAGTTCGGCCGGCAGAAGACTATCGTCTTTCGACGACATTTGTAGCGAAGCACGCAGATACGCGGCCAATTTTTCAATCAAGAAACTCGCTAGGAGACGCTACCTGCGTCGGCGTTCTCTCTAGCGGGCGAGGGCGCGTTATCGTTCCTTGCGAGCTGGTAAAGAATTCATCGCAGAGCGTTTCCATAGTCAACGAGCACCGTTCGCTCTCTCTCTCACTAGGGAGCCTCCATGTGCGCGCCTCCGGGCCTCCGTCATTTAGCGCGGTGTCAGCCTTTGTCCCAACCACTCGCTGCCGCCCGCCAAAGCACAGTGTTGTCATTCCAAGTTACCATGGCAATGAGGCGACGAGGCGCCATGTTGGGTCCCACGGCCACTCTCCTCCTCAGTTATACTGCGCCGACTCCACATTAGCGCCGGTGTGCAAGCTGCGGAGTGTGCTGGGTTTGACCTCACCGCTCTATACATACTTCCTGCTATGGCACCATCCTCGCACCAATTGCATCTAATGCAAATCTGTAATAAAAATACCAGGCCGCTGCGTGCCGCAAAACAGAAACCACAGCAGAATGTTCCGCTTTCCGACTTGCCCTAACCGACGAAAACGTTGGATTACTCTAGTTTTGAAACGAGATTGCTGGGAGACTACGGCTGCTTCTCGTGTTTGTGAGGTCAGTACTCGTTGTATTTCATGCAGCACTTTAGCGTGTGTTTAAGGCACCTGCTCCACATGCTTTTTCAGTTTAACGTTGGCCCCGCCACGGTGGTCTAGTGGTTATGGCACTCGGCTGCAGATCCGAAGGTCGCGGGATCGAATCCCGGCCGCGGCGGCTGCATTTCGATGGAGGCGAAATGTTGAGGCCCGTGTGCTGTGCGATGTCAGTGCACGTTAAAGAACCCCAGGTGGTCAAAATTTCCGGAGCCCTCCACTACGGCGTCTCTCATAATCAGAGCTGGTTTTGGGACGTTAAACCCCACATAACATAACATAACATAACAGTTTAACGTTGAATTTGTTGCGTGCCGGCGCGCTACAAGTGAACATCGCCGATTGAGAATCGTCATCGCGGACTAGCTCCACAGTCTTCAGCAGCGCTACCACACCTTTCTAAAACAAGATGTCTCGTTTTAATATGAATGAGCGCATGAATGAGCGCTGTGCACTGCAGCGCCTCTAGCGGACTCCTCTCGAATCAGCGACGGCGACTAGAGACACTGTGAAGGAGCAATGCTCGGCCCTAAGGTGCTTCGCCCCTAAAAGGTACTGCAGTGAGTAGCTTGAAAAGGTGACAGTCCCGTCAAGCTATTCATAGCAGTAGCTTGACGGCGCTGTAGTAGCGGTAAGCAGTAGTTAAAGTCAGATATAGTCAATTAATTGACCGTAGAAAAAGCATTCGTTGGGGCGTACGTGGCAGGCATTCCCAACTCGTAAACAGAAACTTGCCATTATCACTCAAGCTAATATTATAAATCTACTACATATTGCCAGTGCTGACATACGGGCCAGGAACTTGGAGAATAACAGTTTGAGAGCAAGTTAAGAACCACACAGCAGGCGATCGAACGAAACATTATAAGCGTAACAATAAGACACAGGAACACAGTCGAGTGCGTCAGACACGAGACGGAGGTACCCAACATATTAACCAAGGTTAAGAACAAATGGCCATGGCCAGGCCACGTAATAAGAAGGCTAGATAACTCACGGACAGTCAGAAAGACGGAATGAATACTGAGAGAGGAGAAGCGTAGCCGTTGCCGATAGCGAGTGAGTTTCAAGAAGTTCGCAGGCGCCAAAAGCGCAGTACTGGAAATGATACAGAGCAACGGGAGAGGCCTTTGTCCTGTCGGCGGCAGTGGCGGTGGTCTGCTAAACGTGACACCTTGTTCATGTTTAGCAGATCTTCGCTCTCGAAGTTCGATTTGATCATGTTCTCACGTTCTCCTGGGAAGGCGTCCGCCGCAAAGCTAAAGGCCACATTTACGGACGCATTCTAGGAAAGTGCGGTGTTTTTCCATACGAGTACTTCCCGAACCTTTTTGTGATTGCGCAGAGCATCGGTGGGTGCCTAGGCGTAAATTGATCGATTACAGCAAAAGAATTACTGGGTTACAAGGGTCGTTACCCCTGAAAGCGAGTAATGAAGGGTTATAAAATTACATTAAAAAGATTAACTCATTTGCCGGGTCTAACGTACGAATACCAGCTCTGATTCTTAGAGATGCAGTAGTGGACGTCTTCGGAAATTTCGACCACCTGGGGTTCTTTAACGTGCACATTAAAATGTAATCGATTGCAAGCAATCCATTACTTGTAACGTGTTGCGTGCACATCTGCACTACGAACACTTTACAATTATTTTAAATTTGTTGTAGGCTCTACTTGCTTTTGATATTATGCAGACGATGTATGTTTGTCCACCACAAATGCATCACTTACGTTCTAATGCTTTCAAGATCGTCTGAGAATTCCCATAAGAACACTATGCGTGTTGTCTCTGCGAAACAACGCCTCCACCACTTTTGTTCAATGCTAGTCGGATGCATCCGATCCACCCGTTGACCACCCTCTCCGTCATTCGCCTGCTTCACATTCGGCGGGGATGAGTACCGGATGAGTACCCTTAATGTGTGTCTCATGGCCGCTGTCGAAAGAAGTACTTTTTTATAATTTGTTCCTATATGAGCGGGGCGGCGCTTCGAAACCTTTTTGATTGCCATGCTATGCTGTCACAGTGGGTTTTGACAAGACGCGACGTTCCCTGGGGCGCGCCTGTGATAGTCGATAGCGTGGGTGATAAGCAATAACGTTTTTAGGCGGCAGCGAAGGCAGATTTTGTGCTATTTGGACCACACAATCTACACGCGCAAGATGATGTTCGTCAACGAGGCGCCTGGAGATACGAACGTTACAACGTACAATGCGTGCAGTCGTCAGCGTAACGACCACTGGGCACTGCGAATAATTCTACCGTAAGATGCCTCAATACCAGAAAGCTGTCGATCCATGAAGCTCCTCTCTAGATTATCGCAAACAGAAAAAGCGCCGCGTAGCGCATCCGCAGCTACCAATGAAGAAGTGCAAAGGAATAAATCTGAAAGACGCGTTGTGTAGGAGGAGGACACAGCGTCTACTGCGTCCCCAAGGAAACAACAACGACGCGCTCTCGGACGCACGTATCCCTCAAGCAGCCGTACCCTCTAGGTGGCGTCGCGCCACCTAAAGGGTACGGCACGACAACTCCGTGAACCAAGCTGGATCGACGGTTCCCACTGAGGAGCGAGCGTTTGATCTGGCATTGAAAAAAAAAAAATAGAGGACGCGCTCGTCCAAACAACCACTCCCCAAACCAATACGCGGAATTGACCTTGACATGTTGGACAAGTTTTAAATTAAAACTACTCTCCCTTGGAGGATCGCCTTTTCCAAGAATTACAAAACAAGAGTACCGAGAGCTCGTTACATACACCTGAATTTAAAATTATCCTAAAAATCAAGCGTGCTGTGCACTGGGACACCTCTCACCTGAAACCCAACGCCGTGCCAGTGGCAGGCAGTGGTCCATCCAGGAGAATGGGTTGCCTCCACATGGTGCGAGTAGTTGATGAATGCGTCCACTATTTGTCCGTGGTGACTCAACCGGTGCACGTTGGCCTGATCGCTGCCATGGATGAACCTGCAGTGGCGATAGTGCGTGAACATGGATGCAAACGTTATTGATTATACTTGACAAACTAGCCAGAATGCGCACAGGTAACGCAAAAGGTCGGCTATAGCGTATATGTTTCAGTGCATGCCAGAATCACCTTAATAAATGTTTAGCATACAGATTACTCATATCCCGGTGAAGCGTTTTCGCAGCAGTGAGCAGGGACACAAAATAATAGGAAGGAGGAAGCCCACACGTCTACAGGAACCTGCCCCATGAACACTTTTTCTACTCTAGGCGCACATGACTACTCCAGGATATCTGCAGCCGGAATAATTTCCCTAGGCGAGGGAAGCGCAGTCCCCCTCACCAAAGCTCAGCTCACACATTGTGCACTGATTGCGCCGCGGCGCGTGGACGCGATGACGAGGCCGTAGCGCGGTGCTAGTCTGCACTGCGTATTACAATTCTAATTCAGTGACACTGCGTGCAGTATTTTTGACTGCACGCGGTCCCCTGCACATATGCTCACCTGTCTTCCTTGTAGTTGCCGTCCATGTCGTGGCGAAAGATGGTCCTCGGCTCGCCGGGATTGCCGCTTCTCATGGCGTCTGTCAGCTGTTCCACGGTGCAGAGCAACGGTCGCTTGTTGAGCTCGAGAACGTCGTCGAGCATCATGCTCGGCGCAACTTCGCGAACAGGCTTCACTTGCTGAGCAGGGCCGCGCTTCCGCGAGAACGAAATTCCCATGCCGAAAAATGTGGCTGATCGAACGCATGGTTGGCACCACGCGCTGTTTCACTTCTTCTGGCACGCGCGCATGTGAGCTCGTGCCCGCTTCTTCGTTAATTGCTTTACCGAGCGAAGATGATGGTGATCGTGATCCTTAACATTTGGCATCTACCCACTTCAGCTAATTAGCCAAGACAAAGCGCATTTTATTTCGCCATAGCTCGTAATGTTCAATGTGACATCAAAGGACGAACAAAGTTGGCACGTAATATAATTTTCTAAAAATTCTAGTGCAAGGAAACTTTATTCGCCCTTTTATGTAACTTCGAATATTACGAGCGTAAATCTTTCGGATGAGTAATAGTTTAATCAGAAGCAAAGCAACAGTAAATCAATTTTTTACACAATAATCAGATAAATTAGGATCTACTAACAGAAGAATCTCAACAACAAGGATCTGCAGTGAATTTCTGCACAGCAAGGCATATATCCTATTCATGTGTTCCTGCGCAGAAGACCCCGAATGAAAGCAGTACAGTGCTTGATAGGGGAAGGCCGAGATTTCGCAATGGTATTTCGGAGGGGCTTTTCCTCCGATAGGCAAGGCGTCTGCATTCCAGCAAAAAGTGATCTATTGTGTCTAAGTCATAGCAAAAAGCTCATAATGGCGATACCTCCAGACCAACTCGATGCATGTAGAGATTGAATGTCGGGATTCTGTAACGCAACGTTGGCAATATTCAATTTTTCTTGCCTTTTCATTGCGCTGGTCACTGTGCATCATCATCATTTTTTTGAACGAAAGCTATGCTTCAACTTCCTCGAAACACCCTCTTTAGACAAACACTTCACACAACCACTTCGCTGCAGGCGCAGCTCTCCGTCCGTGCAGATTATATGGCACAGTTTCGTATGCATCTGTGCAGCATGTGTTCGCGTGTGAAATTCGCAAGAAGATATTATTCGCCGCAACATGAAGCAGGGCTGCGTATCTTCGACAGGATTTTGCCACTCGAGTACGGACTGGTATTACGGCAGCCCTACTAACTGACTTCACGTTCAAGGGCTTGCAGGAGAAACTCCTACTACGTTTATCTTTCTCATCATTAGCTGGATGAAATGCTCAGAAATTACCATGGCGAAAAATCTTATCTCTTTAATATAAGGTGTGTGAACCGCCATAAACTAAAATTCATTCATATGTTTCCAAAACCCAAGTACGGGAGAAGATTTAATCTTCATCGTGTTTTCGCTGATAAATGTCCATTATATTTTCCTGTTCTGTTTGGCTGTAAATTTGGCGCCGTGTACAAATGGTGTGGCTACTTTACCTTCAGTTCTCGATACCTTTCGACTCTGACCAAAGGCTCTAGCAGAGGAAAAAAACAGTGTGTGACCATGAGCAATGACGGAAAGATCCTGTCGCACTGTCTTAAATGAGAGGCATTTCTCGATGCACTTTAGTAACTTTGTTGCTATCTATCTATCTATCTATCTATCTATCTATCTATCTATCTATCTATCTATCTATCTATCTATCTATCTATCTGTAAGCAGTATGCAGAAGTTATCTGTGTCTCGCACAGTGAAGGAACAAAGGACGCAGTACGCCGCAGCGCAAAGCAACAACAGGGCATTTGTTTGCACCTTCTACAAAGTACGTACGCTAGCCTTATTATACAAACAGCGTGCCATTGTAACTCGTAATTGATGTTGCTCGACTCACCGCAACAGGTTACTGAGGGAGTAGTGTTCGCACATGTTGGAAAACGAAGCCTACGTTGCTCGCGAGATATCTCTCGCGAAGAGAGGCCTAATCGGGGAAAGGCATTAGGGATTGTCCCGGAGAAGTCCGCCGCCATCGCGCGCGAGCGCTATGCGCGCGACAGCGTCCCAAGCCAGAGAGCGAGGGGCGACCCCAGTGGTGCCACAAATCCTAGCCACCAGTTTGTGCTACCGCGGGAACACCGGCGCCAACTTCAGCGCTGCGGTGAACTTAAAATGACGTCACGGCTCGTGCACCGCGGAAAAGC
Organism: Hyalomma asiaticum; assembly: GCA_013339685.2. NCBI lineage: Eukaryota > Metazoa > Arthropoda > Arachnida > Ixodida > Ixodidae > Hyalomma > Hyalomma asiaticum. The sequence goes on along the minus strand of JABSTT010002125.1, from coordinate 22,363 downwards.
CACCTTGGTGTAGCTTCGATAAAACGCGTCCGCCACGCGATAACAACAGCTTATCAGGGGATGTAAACATCCCCACGAAGTCTACGGAGTAACATACTACGCAGAAGGTGGACAGACAACAGGAGAACGCAAGAACGCAGTGCCCCTAGTGCTTGGAGACGCCCACACTAGAGAGATTAATAGCTACAGTTTTAGTGTTGGGTACACGAGAGGATTTGCCTGCGCACGTTCTTTCGATCTATCGTACTTCCCTTAGGGGCAGGGACACATCAAAAGAACGCAAGAACGCGCTGCCCTAACTCGGGCCCCCCCAACATCTCTACTCTGCAAAGAGAAAGCGAACAATGACATGCTTCGAGCCAACAGCCCGGTAGACTGGCAATGGCAGTAGCGGCGGCCAACAGAAACGAGCGGCCTGGTTGGCTGTCGTTTGTTTACACAAAATCCTGGTATACATGTCGATTTCACGAGTTCCTCCGCTGGCCGCTGCGTTGCGCTCACACCCTCTAAAACTGATTGGGAAAGTGTGCTAGGCTGTATTTTTCCCGGATATTGGGCGGATTGTGCCTGCGTGTCTTCAATAATCGACCTAACAAGTTATCTCGCCTCCACTGAACCTCGACGTGCCTGCCCAAGCGGTCGCCGGAGTTCAGTAGAAAATCAAAATCAGCTTCACGTCAAACCTCGTCACTGTCGATCGGTTCTGTTCGCACGTGCTGTGAAAGATGCATGCCACTTAGGTTATTTATTTATACTCAAATATGTGCCCACTTACGCGCAATATTGTTAAGCAATGCAACAAAAAACTGCAAGAGTTGATCGGAGCACCTTGAAACTAAGGTGTGCGAGAATGCGAATTTTTACAAGCACCATAGAAACGAACACACGGAGCAATTGCACGTAAAACAAAACCAAACATCCATGCTCCCGATGCTTTCAGTTGATTACGTTCTCTTCAAGTGCGCATCTGTCATCACAGGCACACTGGGAACCGCGTCCTCCTGCCTGGCCGTCTTGACACGCACGCAAATGCCACATTTCTGTCCTCCATTGTGACTTGGCTATAATTTGTTTACGAAACTCCTAAGGCTCTGAGTACCCTCTTATATATTATAAGAGCGCATAGTTAGGAAAATGCACGTATATGGCGCCGAATCGTTCATTTTGTAAGTTTTCGTTTTTCCTTTTTTTAATGCGAAACATTTATTTGGTGAGCTTAACTCACTTTTACCGTTATCTCTCTGTCTATACATATAACCGGCTATGCCACGGTGCTTTCCTATTCTCTCGTTAAGCTGACATACCCCAATATATCTATGGTGGAGTGTAAACGTATGACGAACATGACTGACTCATACTTGCACGACTGCGTGATGTACTTGTCATTTACGTCAAGATTAACAATACTACAGTCACGTGTGGCTCATATTGTTTGACCCATGGTTTGCGGGTATGCGCCACATGTGTTTGAATTTCATACATCCTATGTCAAGGACAAACTAATATATATATTCAGCGTATAAGAACACCCCTAAATACGAGAAAGGCATATCGTTTGTCGCAGTCTGCGATCCAGTTGCAGGTATAACAAGAACACAGGCGCACATGGAACCTACAAAGCGGTGGGTATCGAAACCGGGCGCCAAGCAAGCAATCTATCGCTAAACTACCGCGGGACCTCGCTCGCGGTATAGCATATAAAATTATTCCATCAGCAGTTGTGATAATGGTGCCTGTGTAACGTCAGTTGTGCATCCAATATGAGTTTAGCGCTATCACAGCAATATAATGAGCAATATGTATGTTCTCCTACCCCTCAGCATGCCTTTGTCCAACTTGGCTCGAACCTGTAGGAATGCTTCAACAAACGACGCTTATGACCCCCCCCCCCCTCTCAGCGCACCGTAGCATGCACTTCTCGTCCACAAAACGGGCGTCTGTGCGCTAAAGTGAGCGCCAACGTCACGCGTACAATGAGATACCATTCGGTCACCCCGGTGCTGTCGACGTTCGTCGTTAGCCCAAGTTAAGCATACACAACCTCATACGCTTTGCACAAAATTCTTGATTCTACTCGTAACTCTCGGCTGAACGGCAACCAATTCTTCATAGGCAATTTCCCCCTGACTGCTTTGCACGGCAGCTATTCTCACAGTGCGTGGGATCTGCGGCATTTTCTTAAACACAGAAGTTGTTCAGCCACACATAAAAGCGGTTGTCCCTCCGCTGAAAACTCACCGCGCCTTTGCCTAGCAACCACGGACGCCACCGCTGCTCACCGCTTGGCCTTACCTCGCCTCGCTACCGCGGCAGTTCATGTGACGTCAAGCCAAGCTGCGCATGCGCCGAAGCAGTAGCAATGGAGAAGCAGCCGCCAAGCTGTGCTGAACAAAGGCACATGCCGCGCCTAGCTAACGGAACGGCTGGTGTGACGCAAGCACATCCGCGTACCTAGAGTTAGGTGCACACTGTATTATAACAAATGGTTAAGATTAACTTGGTGTGCCCCACTAATAGTGGCGGACTCGAGGCAGTGCAGTGTCTGACTCGCATATCAACGTTCTGACCCAAAGGAACCCACGATGATTCTGACATGCTCATTGTTTTATTGATATAAGTTGAAATCCCAGGCGTAGAGAACCGTTCTTCGATGTACGGTAAAGGCGAAGATGTAGATGACGGGGAGCGTGATGGCAAAACTTGTCATTGCATTTCGTCGACGGAGACGGCGATCGCCATAAGCACAACTGGAAGCTGAAATTTGCGCGAGTTGGTACGTAATGCCCAATTATCACAGGACAGGGATAATTGAAGATCCATGGGAGAGGCCTTCGCCCTGCAGTGGTCGTAGACAGGCTGATGATGATGATGGTACGTAATGCTGGCTGTAGTAAGCAGCTAAATGACAAAGCACTGAGGGGAGATGATGTGGCACACACCGCCACAGGTGACTGGATGTGCCACTTTTCTCCTTAGCGCTTCGTGTTTGGACTGCTTACTACATTCAACAATTGGTTGTATGTATAGCAAACAAAAAGCATTGTCGCACGTTTAAGAGCTGACATTGTAAAAAGCTATCAATCCGGATCGTCCGATCAAGGAAGCATACAGGGGATTCCGCTATGACTGGTTTCCTCAAGCAGCTTCCTCTGAGCGTCCACATATTATAACCTGTGCTGTAGAAAAAGCGCGCCGCCGAAAATTTTTAGTAGCTGTTCGAGTTTTTCATTCCAAAGGCACAATGTGATTAGGAGGGACACAATAGTGAAGGGCCCCAGAAATTTTTACCACGTGGTTTTCCCTAAAGCGCGCCGATAACGCAAAGTAGATTTATAGTAACAAATTTCACAGTTTGCTGCTTCATACTCCTTTGCGCACATCTCGACGCATTCACAACGCGCGTAGTTTCATGGGAATACATGGTCGCACACAAGTATTTAACTCATCACCACTACCTAGAGCCACTGCACATTGGAACGGTCTTCCTAATCACATTGTATCCATTGCTAACCGTAGAACATTCCATGATAACCTAATTTTGTTGCGCTTTATCATTGTATAACGTTCTACTGCTTGTAATATTTGTCTTGTGTCTTTTATGTTTTCACTTTATTTTTTATTTGTTGAATTTTTGTATTTTCTGTTTTGTATATACGGATGCCCCTTTACTCAATGCCCTTCAATGGGCCTCTAAGGAATTTTGAATAATATTAACAGGTTTTTCTTTCATGAGCAAACAAGCGCATCAAGCGAAGCAAGTATTCAAGCAAGCGATAAGGAACTTGCCAGTTATATTGAACGGTGGTCACGCGTCGAAACCTGCGGCAAAAGTGCGCGGTTCGGGATCGTGCAAGTCCATTAGCGGCCCAATGCCCGTACCGACCTCCTGGGTATAGTATAGTATTCATGTTCTTGCAGGCAGCGTAGAGATCTTATTTTGGCAAAGCAGTACACAGTCTTGCCTGAGTAAAATGCAAACTCTCAGCGCGCCGCTGCGCGAAACATGCAGAACCAGCGGCTCCTCCCGCGCGCGCTTGTCCCGTAGCAGTGGCGCCGCTGCGGCGGCGCGTAGAACTAGGCTCGTCACGCCAGTTTCGGGCGACGTCGCAGGCCGCACCACCTGCGTTTTATCTAGCGGCCGTGGTATGGGACAGCGCCCTCCCGGAAACGAGACGAGAAATGGAGATGACGACACAGAATGCGTACAGCGCCATCTAGCGTATCGTCCCCCAAATGCAGTTTGCATGCATCTCTATGGGACAGCGCCATCTATTGTATGCTATTTTATGCTAAGGCAGACGCTACTGGCTACGCAGGATGCATCGACAACCGAGAACCGCCCAGGTGATGCCATAAGGAGCTTCGCCCCTAAAAAACGAAAACATCCGTAAACAGTGCGAACACAAACGTCGCTGCGTACACAGCACCGGCAGCATGTTTATGTGCACGCACATGCAGAACGGTAGCGACTCACCTTTCTTGTTCCTAGGATCGAGGCACGAAAAGTCGATGTGGCAACGTAAACCTCGCCAAAATACGGCGAACCCTTTTCCTCATTCGGGATAGATGCCAGGTGTTGACGGTGACTGCTGCAGACTTTGACAACGCATGCTTGCAGGTTTATCATCGTCTTACGACCGAGCCACTCTGCCCTACCAACCCTTTAGTGGGCACAAAATACCACTAACTGTAGAAAAGAAGCCCTTCGGGGCACGATCACATTGCAAAAAAGCACGTTCGTAAACACAGACGACGAGACTTCGGCGGATCACATGGGAACCAGCTGCCAGCACACTCGCGCCATGCCCCCGCCACCCCCGCTCTGCAGCGAAGCCTTCATGATGGCGCCCCGCGAACCCATGATTCCTTGCAAAACGAAACTGACGAAAAGCCCACCAACAGGTGCCGTATTTATGAAAAGGGTCTATACCACCGCGGTGACTTCGAAATCTTTGAGGACAGAATTTGCATTCTCCGCTAAGCTTCTGCGAGAGCAGTTCAAGCATCTGTTTATTTTGTATAGTGAACTTTTACGAAGCACAATATTTGCTGTAGGGTAACTCAATAATAAGGAATCATTAGCGTGTCACAATCTTTTCGAGCTACAGCAAAATCTATCTGCCCTTGAAGTCGATCTGAGAAAACTTTTAGGTTTTCGTACAACAGTGGTTTGGTTGGTGGAAACCTTGCTCAGTGTCCTGCAAAGGCCTTAGCTGACCGGGCCTTGGGTCTTCCGCGAGGGGAGGTCGAGGCATTGTTTCATTGCCGCCTCGAGGGCCTGCTGGACGGCCCAGAGTTGGTCAGCGAAGCTGAACTGCACAGGGCAGAGGCCATCTTCGGCGGGAGGGTTCTCGAGATGGCGCCTTCTGTGTTTTTGATACAATGCGTGATGGTAGCTATTTGCGTTTGGCATATTGTGCAATGGTCCGAAGTGTATAGTTCTGAGTATATTTGTTGGTGCTCTGCTGAGATATGCGTTCTGTTGCAATTGACGGAAGGCTGTGGCTTGTACCCTACTCAGTTTGTAACTTGGTGGGGGATAGACGCGGCGTCCTAGATAGTAGGCTTTGGTGATCTCGTTATAGTGAGTTGATCTTTGTTGCACATGTACAAACGGTTCTATCCGGGACAGTCTGTAAGTTCACGAGCCTTGAAGTTTGCCGTTTCAATGTGGTTACGGAGTGTTTCGTGGACTTGTCGCATGTGTGCTGGAAACAGTGGCGCACCGACGAGGGGGGGGGGGGGGGTTCGGGGGTTGTAACCCCCCCTGAAGCTGACCTAACCCCCTCCCACTACGTAACTGCTCCTATGTCCTAGAAATAACGAAAGGGAAGGGGTCAAGGGCTCGTTCTTTATTTGTTAGAAACAACTTAATGAGCCAACAGACAATGATCTATGTCCTAGAAGAATGTGGAGCTGATGTCTGCAAAACGCTGAAGAAATAATAAAAATAATCATCGTCATTGATGTCACTATTATTCGGCATTTTATTTAGTTTTTTTTACACACGCAACAACTGTGTACTCACTTGCCCGGTCTTTCGTGAAAAATTGAAACCCCCCGGCAGAAATCCTGGGTGCGCTACTGGCTGAAAACCATTGTATCCGGGTTTGGTCTTCTGCTGTTACTAGCGTGGTGTTGCGCTACAGTATCCGATAGGGCGTCTCAGATATCCAACCTTTGGCAAAGTTTCTAATGGCTTGTCGCGAGTCTCTGAGGACTGTGGTGCATGACGGGTCCGTGAGGGCCAATGCAATGGCCGCCTCCTTGGCCTCTTCGGCCTTTTCGCATGTTATGCTGGCAGAGACCCTGAACAATCCAGTGCAATCCACTGGTACGATAGTAAAGCGTAAGCCACCTACGTATTGCGCTGCATCGACGAATCATGCGCCTAATTCGTTCTTGTGTGCGTTGATGAGGGCCTTCACTCTGGCGACCCTTCTGCTTTGATTGTGCTCGTGGTGCATGTTCATTGGAATTGGTTGGATTCTTCTGTTTCTCATTTCTTCCGGGATGCTTTTGTTCTGCCCCTGGTGGACATGATATCGAATTTGGAGGTATTCGAGGATTTGCCGACTGGCCTTGCCACTGGATAATCTCTAGAGCTTTGATGTGGTTGTGCCTCTGTGATTTCCTTTAAAGGAGTACTGACACCAAATTTCGAAGCTGAGTTTACTCTACTATACAAGTCTCCTATATGCGTAGACACCTCTGAGCAAATGTTAAGCTCAGGAAATTCTGATAAGATATTTTAATTGGACGTCAAAGTCAATATTCACATGGCGTGCCTACTGACATCGACACTAGTATGACGTCAGGTTACAGTAGGAATTTTGGTGACTTCACGCAGCAGTATGGCCAGTTGTGATGACGTCACGTACAAAAACACGCAAAATGGCCGCTCGTGCGTCACTCTCGGTGGTATGCTCTCGCCGTTCAGTCGCTGCAGTTGACAGTGCCCGTGAAGCGAGCGAGAGAAGTCGAATTACCCTCTATCGTTGTGTGTGCCCGCGTATAATCAGAAGGCAAGCTCTCTATGGCGCCGACATTTTCCCCTGAAATGCCGCGGAGGTCTCGGAGGCCACATTAGCTTATCGGAGGCTCCGGAGTCACGCCGACACCCACCGTGCGTGCCGTACGTTGCATCTTGCACAGTGCCGAAGTATTTGCTGTCGTCGCGGAGTCACTATACTAAAATTTGAACATTGTTGACCCCGCACTTGCTGCAGGCGCTGTGCGCGAGAGACCACTAGGCGAAAACGTCACGATTTTTTGCGGGAACACGTCACGAGGGCTCATTACTATGCACATACTGTGTCGTGACGTCAGGCTACAGTAGGAACCGAAACCGGCTTTTAAAGGCATGCTGTAAATAAATTTTCACGGCGCGCTCACGCTTACCAGTACGTTTTCTGGGCTCTGGAGGTCTTGGCCTTTCATTTCATGCAAAAAAACGCCAACTGAAAATTTTCGTGGCAGTACTCCTTTAAGGTATTGTGCACGCCAAGGCGCTACAGGTGCTCAGTGCTGGTGGTTGTAGGAAGTCCGAGTGCTACTTTTGATGACGTCAATTTTGTTTTCTTCCCCCTTATACCAGTTGTGAATGACGCCACATATGCAACGTGGCATATGACAAATGAGTGAATGAGTCTAATGAGGTTACCCTCTTTGACTCCTCCCCTTTGGCTAGAGATCTTAAGGCCGATTGCGTTCGTCGTCTTGTGTTTCGGTTTGGCGATTGCCTCTCCGATTACGCCATTGTGTTCAATGATCATGCCAAGGAGTCGGATTTTGTGTATGATTGGTATTACTGATCCGTTGTGTGCACGTATAGTAATTTCTTCACTGCCTTTTTTGATGTCGGTGTCATTCTGCTCGGGCGATCTACCCTTGAGTGAGGGTCTATAACGTAGCAGTTAAGACTTCTTTGGCGATCATCTTAAGCCTGTGTTTTTAAGGTGTTCTTCAACCACCTCCACAGCTAGCTGTAGCTTGCTCTCGACGTGGCCGTCGCTACCTTCGTTGACCCAAATCGTGATGTCATCCGCATATATGGTGTGCTTGATCGATTCTTGCAGTTTTTTTGGCTCAAGCGATCACGACTAGCTTGAATAGCGTGGGTGAAATGACACAGCCCTGTGTGGCGCCACATCTACCCAATTCACCCTCTTCTGATTGGGCGTCAACAGCTATCAGCACAGCCCTTCTGTGGGATAGGAAGTCCTTGACGTAATTGTGGGTGCATGCTCCCATATCCAGCTCTGAGGTTTCCTTCAGTATCACCGTGTGTGCTATTGTGTCAAAGGCACTTAACGAAAAAAAAAAGACTTGTCAGGAGGCCACACGCATCCAGCTGCCGCCTGAGCCGTTGAAACAGTCACCTGTATCGGCAATCTTCAGAAACCTTGATAAAAGACCAAAACGCGTGCTATTCTCGATAGCGTATGCGAGAGACGCTCGCGGTTCCCGAGCTCGGACTTGGAACAGACGCCGAAGCAGACGATACTTTTAGTGTATCTCTTGAAAGCTCAACACTTCTCACCAAATATGACATTCTTTTTATTTCGATAAATGCACGCTTCCTATTTTTCAGGGGCAAGCACAAATGTTTGTTTACACTGACGCAAAAGCCATAATTAATTTTTTCGTGCCGCCACATCTCGAGCACAATTATCGAATGATGCAAACCGTGGTGGCGGAATTTGTCTTTGCTTTCCTTCAACTTCACATTTATGCAAACTTCGCATATCATTTGTTACATGCGGTAGACAAAAAAAGCAATAACAGAAAATATTTTCTTTTCATTTTCGTTAAATCTCAGAAAACAACCGTGGCGAGTCTCAAGAACAAAATCCATCCGAAGCATATGCGAAAGCTGTGTTTCCCATAATACTTGTGTTGGTTGAAGCGCCGCTGAACGAGTCGCCATAGACAGCAGCGCCAGATTTCTCTCTAGTGTGTAGGTAAGAAACTCTATTGACGGTAGTATTTGAGCCCGCGAAATTTGAAATCCTGAGGGTGTGAGACCCTCAGCAGGAGCTTAGCCTGCGAGATTGGCGCCCAAATTATCTAGAATTACTAATGCTGCTATGCCAACGCATTCGTCGATGGCCGAGGAGGAAACGGCGTGCCGCTTGTCGTCTGCTATGCGCTCAACGAGAGCACGACTGCCTTTTCGCCCGCACGCGGTAACCAAGACCGCTTGCATTTTTTTTCAGGTTTTGTTGCTGCTGCACATCTAGTTTTCGACAGATTTCAGTGGCTTATTTACTTGAACTCTCAGAACGTGACCAAAACATTTCTTTGGAAATCTTTCTCAGTTCAATACGTGCGAACCGGCACGCCCTGAAGCGTGACAATTTTGTTTCGGCAAAAAAAAAAAGGAAAGAAAAAGGAAAGATGAGTCGAAAATGCGTAGCGTACGCAGCGAATTCGCTTTGCCGTTTTCGATGTCTCTACGTGGGTGTAGCAAAACCTGTCTAAGGGCACAGTGCCGATGTAACAAGGAGTCCACGTTAAGAGCGGACACTCTGGGCGATAACCAGCTTGCCTCTCTCTCTGTTACAGCGTCACGGTTCTCCTGCCAAGTGCTAGTTGACGTAAGTGGAGCAAAAACAAAAATAAAGAGGCGTGGCCGAAATGAAGTCCATTTATGTTCATTTGTATTCGGTTTCACCGAATACAAAGACACTGTCTTTTATGAAAAGCTGATTATCTCTCACGTAACTAGCGGCGAATTCATTCGCCTGTGACACCGCATGCCACAGATCAACTCCGGTGCGCACCCATGTATGTGCGAGGCCTCCGTATTTCTTATTCACCTACAGGTGGAATGTTTGGTATTGTTTGTGTCGCAGTCGCGCTAATGAGCACCGCACTGCGGTATCGCTTCGTGCAGTTCTAAAGGCGAGAACCCTCCCTTTTCTACCGCTCGTTGAATCGCGTAGCTGTATTTTCTTTTTTTCCACTAAAGGCTGCGTAGTTACCGTGACCATGGTACCTTCGCCCAAGTCTTCTCCAAACTCTTGCGAGCGTTGATGGAAGCTTATGACGGGTTCTTGTGCACTTTTTCGTGGCCCCAGCGACGTATCACTTTCTAAATGCGATTTAGATTTATCAGCTGGTTGTGATAGGTTGACAAGGAACGCACAGGCGCGTCGGGAAAACGCGAAGCGGGCTTCCAGCGATGGAGCGACAGGCGAGCTGCGCGTAGCTCGCGGTTAGAGTCGCAGCGCGTCGCTGATGTCTAGCTACATGGAAGAGTCTGATCTCGTAATGGGGGACTGCATGGCAGACATTTGTGGGCCTAATATGGTGAGAGTGCGTGTCTTATTGTGTGAAGCTCCAATGCGCCAAACGAGATGTCCGTGAAAGAAAATCGAGCCTGCATGTGACTACACGCGTGAGCGCCACATTGCGCATTCTGTCAGATTTCCAGTGATGAAAAGGGAAAATGAGAGATGTTTCGTTCTTTTCAGTTGGCACCGTCCATCGGTGCATCGTCTACCGTAACGGCAGCTGCTTACCCTGCATGGTGATACCACAATACAAGATGGCTCTGCAATTGGCACAGAACATCGCCTGTGCGGATTTTTGCCTGGCTCTTTCGCCGTGAAAAAAATCAACTAGTTATTCAGTTCACAAGGTATTTTCCGTTCATTATCCGATTTCTCGCGTTACACAGCTCCACAAGGGTCAATTTTCACGAATAAAAAAAAACAGGCGTAAGGAACTATAACAGGCGTAACAGGCGTAAGGAACTATAACAGGCGAAACAGGCGTAAGGAACTATAAGCGGGTCAAAAATGACAACGTAGCTTCTGAGCCTTCGCGCGCGATGCGTGCCAATCTCGAAGGCTAAACTGCTGCTGACTGTGACACCCACAGATCTCCACTATGCTGTTGGAAGGCTCTTCGAGCTCTCGGGCGTACGATCACCGGAAGTTCAGCCGTTCGTCCCGGAAGTCATGCAAATGGCCGCTGTGAAAGCATGGGAAGTTCTGCGTATGGGCGGGGGACGTTCGCATTTCGCCAATGATGCCTGCTTGTTGCTCCATAAACTGTAGAACCAGGCCAGAGAAATAGTCTGCGAAGGTGTTTCAACAGTTTCAGTTGTAACTATCGCCGCCCGATGCATCGACGCCGTGCCGCTGAAGTCGCGTGACTTTGTGTTTTGCGTCAAGCCGTACTACGCAGTACATACCTGAAAGGCGTTGCGAGAGGAGCGTTCACCAAGAGAACCTGTGACAGGGCAGCGGATGCGTGATGCCGCCATATCGGTCACTGACAGCCGTAAGCCAGGAGAGACAAAACTAAAAGACAAAGTAAAACTAAATACAATAAAAGGCTAAACTAAAAGGCCTCGTGGCACTTTTCTCCCCATCTACCCGCACGTGGGTATAGAAAAATTGACGTTACTGAAAAATATCTTGCTTACTAAAAGTCATCGATGCCTTAACTGGTACGACACAATGCTCGTGTGAATTCCTGACGTCAATGCAAAGGTGACTGCGAAGCTGTTTCAAGGTTCGGTTGCTATCACACAAACTATTTCAAGTATTTCCAACAATGTTTATGGAGGAGGTACTTAGGTGTATGCACTAGTTACTCAGGTTCGGTTGCTGACCCCGGAGGGACATTTTGAGGTTGGCAAAATCTAGTAACCCCACTGTAAGAAATTTTTATTGAAAAAAAAAACAAATTTACTGGCAGCTGACATCGAGAAAATTTCTGCTATGATATGTTTTCTGTTTCCACTCTGTTCTGGCATTTCAAAGGATTTTTCTGTTTGCAAGTAAATGAGAATTCTTGTGACATTGACAGAAACTTTTTGTTAAGTCCTCCTCACTGTTATCACTTTTTGTGTTATTACACAGGCTTTTACGCTTTGAAATTACACGAAATTTCTGCGCAAGTGACAGAATGTTTTTGTTTTGCTATGTTTTCTGTTTTAAGCTTTCTCTCATTTAAATTTTTTTCTGTTTTCAACAAATTGAAAATATCTGTGAAGTTGAGTTTTCTGTATTTGTCTTCCTGTTATTTACAAGTTATCATTTCGGCAAAACATTGGAAAATTCTGCAGAGCTCGATTTTCTGTAATTTCACACCTCGTTTTTTTCTTTTCGTGACATTTTGTGTGGAGCTGTTGCCTGTCATTTCAGAAACATTACTTCTGCTAGAGCATGTTTTAATGACAGGCATAAAGCACACACTGAACATTACAACTTAAAACTGCCGCAATGTATGAACACAATGAAATATTTTTGCAGTTATATTACTACTAGGAACAACAAATACCCGACAGTATGAGCACAAATGATTTATTTATGTTTTCATAGCTAGTATTTTGCCATGATATCTTTAAGCATTGTGCGTATATTAAACAGGTTATTCTTAGCCATTCTCATGTATAAACACTTAGAAATAAAACTGAACAATGCAGTGCATACAACTGAGCCCTTTGGTGATTGCCAATGGTAAAAAATATCACCTGCTTTTTTATTCCAGCAATATCACGTTTACGCACTGTTTCTGTGCAAATGCAATATTCGTTGCCTTGATGGCTTGCTTCCTACCTGCCATGGCAACTAGTGATAATATGGCAAAAGAAAAGACACATATGGCTTAGAACGGCTTAGCCACATAGCTGCATCCTGCGCTGATGGAAGTGCACGCTGGAATGCTTCTGGGTGCACTCACTGGACCTTGCACAGCCATCAACTCAGGACTCAGCGCAGGTGACTGGGCCATTCTAAGCCATGCATGCCTTTGCTTGAACAGGGGCACATTGCCAAACATGGCAAGGAGAAGAGCGTTAGGGACCGTATAGAGGAAATGAATCTTGCATACGCGTCTAACAGGTTAATGAGCATGGCATTGCTGGAACTATAAAAAAGGGCCATATTTTATCACTGGCAATCAGCAAAGGGCTGAGTTGTATGAATCGCATGTTTCAGTTTCAAGCAAGAATATCAAGCAACATAACAGAAGCAATAAACAAACAGTTGAATGTCTAGCGCTTGTGCCAAGTTCTCTTTCTTGTCTCGTTTTTATTTTTGCTGTGCTTTAGCATGTACATACAAACCAGTGACTCTCCCAACAAGCATAAACTTTGGCCTGACACTAGCACTGCATGAAGCAGTGAGACGCAAGACATAAACCGTGAGACAGTGTACGCACTTTCTCAATTTAGCCATAAAAAGCTGATTCATCGCCCCGCCACGGTGGTCTAGTGGCTAAGGTGCTCGGCTGCTGATCCGAGGGTCGCAGGATCGAATCCTGGCCGCGGCGGCTGCATTTCGATGGAGGCGAAATGTTGAGGCCCGTGTGCTGTGCGATGTCAGTGCACGTTAAAGAACCCCAGGTGGTCGAAATTTCCGGAGCCCTCCACTACGGCGTCTCTCATAATCAGAGCTGGTTTTGGGACGTAAAACCCCACAAAACAAACAAAAAGCTGATTCATCTGCAGAGGACGCCAAACCTTGCAACTACAAAAAATACAAAAATTAAACTAACAACACTTTAAAGGGAGCAGCACTAGAATGAAAATAACCATTAACTATACCATAACGGGAAGGTCTACGCAAAACAAACATGTCTTGGGAGAATTGTGCCTTGCTTAAGACTTGGTATACCACATTAAGCAGCGAGATGCATAGAAGACATGAGGAAGGAACATTGCCTCTGCTTTCACAGTGTAACCATGAGCTGCTGCGACACTATGCTGAATCCTTCAACTACAGCGTAAAAGCTAAAAAAATAATACATGATGGAAAGCACCATTACAATGGATATAACGGGTCACTATACCATAGCAAACTGACTATGCATAAGCGAAGTGTTCAGGGCAAACCGCCTTACTTGAGACTAGTACTGCATCTTAAGCAGCGAGAGAAATTAAGACAAGATACAGAACAGTGTTTATGTTGTCACAATATAATTGCAGAAAACAATGACTCACTCTGCTTAGCATAGGCAAGCTTGCAACTTTCATAAAAAATATGAAAACTAAATTAAGAATGCAGTAAAAGAAGCAGCAATACACTAAATATAAGCAGTCACTATATTTTAGCGGTAAGTTGGACAAACCACCTTGTTTGATGAGACTAGTACCGCATTAAGCAGCCAGATACAAACACCACAAAGCACAGAACAGTGAATTTTCAACGTTTGACCACAACACATTGATTCAATCCGCTGAGTACACCCTAGCTTTCAACTTCAAAAAAGATGAAAGTTAATAATCCAATTAAGGAAGTAGCATTGCGATTAATATAACCAGTCATTATACCATACCAAAGGCCTACTCATAAGGAATGTGCCTCGGGCAAAGTGAGCCTTGCTTGACACTTAGTACTGATTAAGCAGCAAGATACATGCCACAAGCTCTTGCATTGTCATAGTGTAACCATTAAACACTGATACAGCTTACATGCAACATTCAGTCTTAAGACTATGAGAAATATAGATATAAAGATAACATCAAAATAATGTGAATAGAGCACAGGCAGTAATAAAAGAAATACATCATTCATAAAACCTTAACACAAGATACGGAAAGGAGATTGCACTTTAGCAAATTGTGCCTTGCTTGAAAGTAGTATTGCACGAAGTAGTTCACAACGAACAAGAAAACAATGCATGAAACAGGCTGTTCATATAATCACAGTCTAACCGAACAACACAGCTTGAGAAGAAAGTTTTGAATTTTCAATGCAGTTAAAAGTTGAAGTCTTGCAACAGAATATCATTACATTTGGTAAGACGATATCTGATTTCCTTCAATGAAGTCATAAAAAATAGAATCTGTAAGATAGCCATCTTTACTAGGGTAGCCACCAGCTTTGTTTCTGACCGGCCAAACCGGCTTTCAAGACCATGGGTAGGTTGCCAGTCCTCACTTAAGACCGGCCACCACTGGCCACTTTTTCCACGACTGCATCGTGATATGCACATTTTTATCATTTGTTTCTGTATGTTAGGTCACTGATCCAGTAGATACCGACCCGAGATACCGACCCGCTCCAAGCAGAGAGTGTCCCTAAATTCCTGACATATGCGCATAAACGTTATTGAACTTCCTGGCATATTTATATAAACCGGCAGAGTAGTCAGTAAAATGACTGTTGTGCTCTTGCATACATGCACGTTACGTTACTATATCATTAAGAAATAAATGTTAAAATAGGTGAGCATGTATTAGACTAAACTGCATCATTTTGTCGATTTAATTCAACCTCGGTTAAATAGCCCCCCCCCCCCTGTTTCCACCTCACATAGCCGAAGGTCTGATTCTCTTAATGGCAACATTTGACTAATACCTACTGTTCAGTACAAAATCAGCTACATCTAAGCCGGAACGGACGTTTCCTAAACGAGGTGGTGTGAACGAGCCCAGTAAGTTGTTATTTGGATGAAGACTCCAGTGAGCACCATCACTGGGGGCTAAAGTGACATTTCATATTGGTCGCAAAAAATTGCTACAAGGCTTGGAACTGAGGCAGTTTACCCACCACCTTTAGAGCTCGAACGATTGTTGAAAAAGGTAAATAACAATAAAGAAAAAATACGCAAGAAACATTTCTCGAATAAACCCTACAGGTTCAAACAAGTTTTTCGACTGCATACAAAAAGCTGCCCAAACAGTCGCTCTGACAAGCACAAAAGCAAGGGTCAGACGCTGCATGAACAATAGATAAAGCGAATAAAGATGTGCAACTGAAATGCTCCATGCATCGGGACGCTTAGCTGCCCACTGCGCATAATGTGGTTGCAAGTTGATTTTCAGCAATACAATGGTGCTGGAATGCTGAAAATCTAAGAAGGAATGATAAATCGTGGAATCTCATTACATGCTAAAAAATGACCCGACATACAATGTCAGCTCCCCATTCGTAGCCCTGGGAATTCCGGCGTGCAGCGTTTAAATTGCATTGACGAAAATGACATCGTGCCACACGTCACATTGAATTTAGATTTGAGCAATGAACTTCCATGTCTTCTATCACTTTATCTCAGCCAAGCAGCCTTCCTTTTGTGTGTATTTTTGATGCAAGCTGTGGACAACGCACAGTTGAAAGTTCACCCATGTGTATGTCTGCATTTTCTGCGTTTTTCTGCCCCCTGTAATAGCACAACGCATAAAGCAAAAGGTCGTACAAACAAGTCCCTGTCGAAGCATTATTTGTTACTAAAGCTGCTAAATTGGTGATCTCAGAAAAATTATAATTGTTGGAACTTTCTCAGTTCGTTGTTGTTTGCGCGGTATAAAAAATGAATTTGTTATTGAGAAAACTAAATTTAAAAGTTTGTCTGTCCTTTAAATGGAACTTGTGATGTGTACATTGAAAATCACCCTATAACAAGCATTTCGAAGTGATTGGACAGGTAGTTTAGCGCCTTTGTGAACCTCCCCTTAAATGCGACGTGAAAATGTACCTCAGTCTGCACACAAAACGAGGCCAGAGATGAAAATATGTGCTTTGTTTCTTGCCTTTTTAGTCAGTAATATCATTAGATTGGTTTCTTTTCAAGTAGATAATCATAATCTGTCAATATAGGCCAATATCGATTTCTCTTCAACATTCCTTCAAAAGCCATTTGCCATCACAGTGCATTATGTCCGCATGTTTCTATGAGCAAGCTCAACCATCCGCAATCCCGTTTTGGCCCATCCAAAAAAATAGAGCTCTCGGCAAAATATTTATGCACAGGTAATGAGTTTAGAGCAAATATTTAAGTGCTTCATCTTCAGTTTGGAACTGATGTGGATTGGTGACAGAGAAATGTGCAGTGTAGCGAAGAAGGAATTAACAGCAGTCAGAAGAGGTTTTCTGGTATTACTAGTGCCCTACAAAAGATCGATAAGTCTAAGACGACCTCCTTGATTGCACAGAAAGCGGTTGTGTGAATCTGGCAAAAAATGTAAAGTCAGTTCCATGCATGGGGAATGTAAAATCTGCGTAAACAGTTGAGCTGGGACAACGGTGTCAAGTTCACTGTGACTATCACGTAGCACTATCATTATGACCCATTATGATGTGCAGTAGGCTGACGGCAAGGATGTGAGTTGGGGGTAGAGGGCGAGCGCAGGTGCACTTGTTGTTTCTGCGAAACCCGGCACTTCTCCTTCTTTTTTGTTTTCCGCTCCTACTCTTGTTTCTTACTTTCTTTATCTCTTTCTATATTGTCTTTCGCATAATCACTATCATTTAGCAGTGTCTGTAGTGGGTTAACGGCAAGAGCGGGGCTGCTTTTCCCTTCTGCATGAGAGCTCTGTGGCTAATTGTGAATGCTCCCTACAAATCAACCTTCACCTGAAATGCCTCTCCTGTTAATATATTTCTAACAACTACTACTCACATTTTCACTCACCTTTCATTTCCAAAATTACAGTGTCTAATGACATGATCGACAATGTTTTCAGATCGCTACCAAACAGATAGCTTACACAGACTGCATGCAAAATACTTGGTGTGGATGGAATCATAATGCTGAAATTATGCAGTAGCTTATAGAACTTTTGGTTGAATCTCTAAACCTTCATTTGGAAGCCATGAACTTTCAGACATCACTAGTCTGGCCCACATTCTAGGCCCAGTAATGCAAGTGCCAACTTTTTTCCAGTATCCTGGCTTATAATCACTTCAAACTGAGCTGCAAGGAGGGCAGCTCACTATATTCCTTAGTGGTCGTCAAGGCAAGTCAGCATGCTGGTATCTCTCTCCTCCCAAACATCTGCTCTCCTGCACACGCACTTCAGAACCATGTTCAGCTTGCAAAGTACTTATCAAGAAAGCTTCGCATAAAATGCAGCTATAAACCACGCACTATGCTTCATCACCAATCATTCTGCAAATGAATTAGCCGCCAATATATTAATTAAGGCTGCACGTAGTGAGCTGTGCGATGCTATGGCAGAAGTGCTGGAATGCACAGGTTATCTCCTTCAGTGGGTAAAGGTCAAACTAAACACATCAACCAACCACCATGATGTTGCAGCTATTTCTGTTAATTTCTGGTTACCCCCTTCCCTTTTCCAGCTGCTAGGATGTATTTACAAGAGCAAGAAGAATAACGAGGCTGGCAAATATGTTGATGACATGGCATTGTGACGTGGTCGTGACAATCAAGGACGGTACACAAAGTATTAACAGTAGCTGCGTGCAAACATGCAGTGTTTCGAATCTTCGTCGGATGTTACAGTTCGACCATTCGTATTTGATTAAAATATAACGTATTTGATATTTTCAAACATTCAAGGCAACTCGCAATATCTGTAAATACAGAAAATGCAATCCAATAATCCTTCCGAAAATCACTGATCTTCCGCATTTACGCTAGCTGCTGAGACAGGGGATGCCTATACGGGTAAGCGTGATTAATTCGTACACTGACACTTGACGATGGCAGGCAACGACCGTGCCTGTACGTACGACTTATAGCCGCCAACATGCATTACGATGATAAGCACCTCCAGATTACATGCTCAGCTTCGCTGTTCGGACTGCTGTAACCACGACACTGGTGTACTACATGCTCTTAAAGGGACCGAGACCAGAAATTGCGGTTAAATGAAACGTGGCGTAGCCTGGCGGTGAAGCCTTGGTACAGCTTTCTGGAGTCTGCGAATTTCTGCACGTCGCCTGCTGCCGTTCATACGACCATAAGTCGGTCTTGAAATTGCAGTCAATACGTAAAAGCACATCCCAGTTTTATTACTCGCTTTCTATGCAGCAAAAGGAGTCGACGCTGACAAGCATCGCTGCCTTCACGGCAACCGAAATCTGCTTTTCTGCGCGGCGCATGCGGCAGCGTCTCCCAGCTGTAGCTGTCGGGGCAGAGCCCGGAGCAAACACACACGACAGCTGTCAGCCACTGTTTGCAACATGTATTGCGTTAGGACTCCATAAGCAAGAAATTCAGGTCAAAAAATGATTTACGGCGATTTCCCCGTGGTCAATGCATGATTGGACAATCTGACCGGTAAGCTTTCCCTTCAAATAAAGAAAGCAGCTGAATTAGGTACTCTAAATATTGGTTGTAGGACCCTTTAAAGGGCCCCTAAACCACCCCCGACATTTTGTTAAACATTTCAAGTTAACAGAGCCATCGAGTTGAGAATGCCGTCATGATGAACGTTGCCAAATGCGACAGCGCTACGAGCCGCGGCCGCGCCACAAAAATAAACTGGACAATCTGGCGCGCCTCTCTGGGCTCTTGCGGCATATCAATGTTAGCCTACAGTGAACATCTGGCAGTCAACATCCGACACAATCAGCATCTGACAAGCTAGCTTAGAAAGCAGACTCCTCATAGTAATATATATTGTACTGAGTTACAAGCGCATTTACTCAAGTGCCCTCAACAAATTATTATACTGTCAAAGTCACAGTTCTGCCTTGATATTCGATATTGTATTTGTATTTCCACCCCTACTTAATGGTCGAACTACTCAAATTGGGTGACCCTGTGCCCAGCAAAGAGCAGTCCTTGTGCAGAGGACTGACGGACAAGAAAGGGTAATCTGTTATGCTAGCCGGTTGCTGTCGAAGGCAAACACGGATTATTCTACAGTATTTTTACTGTGGAAGAAAGTATTAAAATTTACTGTGGAAGAAGTACTTAAAGAAAGTATTCATAAAACGGAGGTGATTTCTTTCTGCCAATTCCACTAGCATCTCACCTCTGCTGTTCCTGTCACCTTCACCGTAGTTCCCGAGCGCCTGTTCTCGCAGTTTCTTTCCTTTTTTCGCATTGAAGTCCCCCATAACAATTGCATATTGGGTGTGTACCTTGTTCATTGCCGTTTCTATATTCTCATAAAACTGTTCTATAGCCTCGTCCTTGTGGCTGGTTGTTGGTGCGTAACATTGTATTAGTTTTAGTTTGTATCGCCTATTTAATTTTATCACTACCTGCTACCCTTTCATTGATGCTATATAATTCTTTAACGTTACCTGCCATGTCTTTGAGTATAAGGAATCCCACGCCGTATTCGCGCTTCTCTGGAAGTCCTCTGTAGCAGAGAACGTGCCCTTCATTAAGCGATAAGTATCCTTCTCCTGGTTTCCTAACCTCGCTAAGGCCAATGATATCCCAATTATTACCCCTTAATTCTTCTAGGAGTTCAGCTAATCTGGCTTCACTTGAAAGAGCTCGCGTTTTAAGAGTCGCTACGCTTCATTTCCAATGGCGGCCTGTCCGAGTCCTGAGGCTTTTTGAGTCTTTTGTTCCTATACCCGTGTGGTCGCATCCGCGGCTAGAAGCTCCGTTGATGTCGCCGTCGTAGGTCCAGGGTTCGGTTGGTTCGCTCACTTGGAAGGTGTTGGCCATCGTGTTGCACCAGGGAGGTGAGTTCCTGTTCTGGTGCGCAGGTGAGTTACGCAGATGAGGCATGGTGGTGGTGAGAGCCTGTATGCATCTTTGTCCAAATGCTCCGTCGAGGGAGGGTTGTTTCAGAGATGTTCAAGTGTATTGCTAAGTCAGGCGAGGATATAATTGTTAAAGAGAAGCAGGACAAACGAAATAAGATACGAAGAAAAAAAGATCAAAAAAGAAAAAAAATTACAGCATATCCACGGAGTGAATGATGATGAGTGGGCGAAGCTTGGGAGGTTCATCGTAGATCGTGCCGAGTTCCGGATTAATTTAGGTAACGCGCACGCTACGAATCCTCATGGTTCAACTATGCACAAGTGAAATCTCCCACCGGCACTTCATCGCAAGTCAAGATCCAGTGCCTATATATATATATATATATATATATATATATATATATATATATATATATATATATATGGGTTTTGCCTGTGAACGCTTCTCCAACGCGAGCAGTCGGTATTTCTCAATCAAGAAACTCGCTAGGAGACGCTGCCTGCGCCAACGTTGTCTCTCGCGGGTGAGGGCGCGTTCTCCTTCTTTGCGAGCTGGTAGAGCGTTCCTCTAAGAAAGAGCGTTTCCATAGCCAACGCGCGCCTTTCGCTCTCTGTCTCTCTCTCTCTCACAAGACAGCAGAGGCATGCGCCGGGAGAGAGAGAGAGCCACGCGCCGGGAGGCACACGCCGAGGGCGAGCGCGTGCCTCCCGGCACGCGGGTTACACCTGACGACTGACGCCTGACGCGGGACAAGGTTAGACTAAGAGGAGCTTCGCCCCAAAAAGACAAGCACTCGAGGATTCGCACTCGGGACCCTTTGGTCTGCAAAGAAAGCGTGGCGAAGTCGTCTGGGTGGCCGTGTCGCCGATGTGTTTAAGGCCAGATTCCTGATGCCCCGTCTGGCGGACTGTGGTACGATGGATTTCAAAGCGTCCGCGATGCAGCACTTTTGATGATTCCGAATACAAGCGTGTAATGGCTAATCGTGTCATCTGCGGCAGTTTCCGCCGCCTTCGTCTCGCCATCCCGCGTAGTTTTGATAAAACGCGTCTTTCCTTTTCGTGTTTTTTCTCTTTTATGCGGCAAGGTGGTTGTCTCAGGGAAAAAGGTAAAGAAGGGGGGGGGGGGGGTCGTAACGCACGAAGCGGGGGAGGATGCCTAGCAGCCTAGCTCGCACTCGCGGAAGCGCGGTGATAAGTTCCATGTCCGTTGATCGGCGTTGCAGCCTATGTCGCAATGTTGAAACCGGTTGCCGAGTTCGCGGAAGTGCAACAGCCTTGTAGTTAAAGGGCCGCTAAACAGGCTCCTACTTTTTTTAAGCCGCCCAAACAAGCTAACTCAATCATAGAGAAGGTTGCGGCGATCACATTCTGCGAATATGACAGCGCTGCGCGCCACGCAGACGCCGTATTTCAAAAAAACAATTCCCGCGCCTCTTTCCTGCGATTGACCAGTCGCCCTCACATCCTAGGTGTGGTCACGTCCTACCGCGAACAACGTTGCGCAGTTGTATCTCGTTGATTGGTCGAAACCAGGTCTATGTCAGATCCTGTGGCCATCCCACCGGCGTGAGAGCAGGAGCAACCGGAACTGCAGCGTAAGCCTCAATGACGTCAATTCCTCAAGTCATGTCACGTGTCAAAAGTGGGCGGAGTCACGACGGCATGCCGCGCCTACCCTCTCCTCTGCAGAGAAGGGTGGGGAGGCCGACCGAGAAAACGAAACCGACGCAAGCGGCCACTTAAACCCGTGCAACTTCTTTATTATTGCACCTATTCGCAAAATTCTTGCGGGAGCATGTTCACATCGCACAGGAGCGCAGTTATATCTTTAAAACAAATTTTGGACCTCGGGGTTGTTTAGGGGCCCTTTAAGAGACAAACACAACTCCACATGCGTTGTGCTGGTAGAGCTTGACTCATTTCTTTGGCAGTAGTAACCCTATAGACGGTTACTACGAATATCTCAGCATCGTAGCGGAGGTTGG
>JABSTT010002124.1:0-61849 GCA_013339685.2 Hyalomma asiaticum | reverse complement strand
TTCACAGCGGCTCAATATGTAAACTTTTCGTTTTCTAGCCATGTATTGTTAACACCCTCCGCATACGGAAGCCAGGAAACACGTAGAAAATATTTTAGTTTGGTTTTAAAGTTTTCGTCACCCAGCACTGCAAGCCAGCGCCAGCGCAATGGACACTACGATGACGTATGAACACGGTCTATTAAAATTCGCCGAAATCGCTGTCAGAGTCACTGGACGACCGTGATATAGTCGTTGTTTGCGTTCCCCACGTGTAATTGACCACAGACGACAGAGTTGCAGCGACGCTATCACGAATTGCTGTCCCTACGTGACTTAGACGTACGTCCGACTACGTTGACACGTCACTAGGAAGCCGCCCCCTAGAAATCGAAACCGAAAGTGGGCTTTTAAGAAAGCCCTATTAAAGATACATTCGTTGCCTTGTGAGGCACCACGATACTCTTTTTGGTGTTCTCCACGCCAATGCTTTCATTTACAGATGCGAGAATGTCAAACATTCGTGTCAGTACTCCTTTAAAAAAATTTACATCCTTCAGCGGACACTCTGTGGAGAGAAGTAGAGATGCCCCTTTTTGTATTGAGAAGCTCGGAGTTCGCTGTTTCTCCAGATGTCCCTGAGACATCCTGGCTAAATGCGCAAAGGGATTTTCATTAGACTGCCATAGGAAGACGACCAACACTTGGTGCCGATTTGTCTTGTTGTGTTTCGCAATATATTGCGCACATTCGTGCAACAAGTCGCGACAAGTAATGGTGGACGACTCACGTTTAGTGTGTTTGAATTCTTGAACCAGAAGTATACGTAGTAATATCCTGCACTGAATCCTGGGTAACTGGGTTGCGTGTAGCCGGCCCAACTTGCTCCGCCAAGGTTTGTAATGGACGCAAGTCCATAGCCTGCATATGTAATGCTCCACCCAACTTGGTAAGCATGTGGCCTGTCGCCAACCTGTGGAGTAAACCTGTGGGCAAGCAAAGTAAGCTGCAAGTAGAAATAACCTCATACGAATAACAACACTACGAATCACACCATTGTTATCTCGAGTTTCACATGCAAAAAGTGCGGTGTGATTATGAGGCGCCCAGTCGGGAGGGATTCGGTACAATGTCGATTACTTGCGGTTCGTCAGCTTGCATTCAATGCTAAGTATACTACGGTATTTTTGCGCTCCCCCCCTCTCCTCATCGGAATGTGGCTGCCGTATCTGGGAAGGAATCTTTTTTTCCTCGTTTTTAGCAGGGCGACAATTTAGCACGATTGACTGCTTTCCTCGCGTACTCGGTGCGAGTTCATCGCGACACACGGCTTCAGTTCACACACAACAAAGAACTCACACCACGCATATAACACATGACACATACGCATGACACATATAACGCATACACACCATGTACTAGTTATGCCTTAAGCGCAAGTCCATTTCGCAATAATTAAAAAAGAGTGCAATACGTCCATGATGTAGCGCCATTAATGGGTCAGAACACAAAACCAATTTCTTTTACACTGCTCCACCCACTACTTACGAACATTACGAATTTTTCGGGGTCCTGTACCGCACCATGGATAACGGATTATTGTTCGTGCTGAATACTTCCTAATGGGCGAATTCTGCCTTCAAAGGCAACACTGACCGATTCCCTGATTGGTCATGTCCTGCCCTGATAAGCAGCACTGACCAATCGGGGAGGACTAAGACGGAATAGTGTTCCGCATTTAATTTTACGGTATATAAGCCCCTATAGACCCTTGTCATAATTCGCAAGCGCGCTTCTCTGCACTGCACATTTGCCCTACTAATGGCTGTCTTTATTTAAATGGTGTCAAATTTCAAGTCGCACATGCTGCGGCCGGTTTTTGGGAATGCTTGTATCAGAAGGGCTGCGTCGACATTTTGCATGCCCTATCGCAAGCAAATTGCGCTTGCACACGCTGTTTGCCGGATTGACAATGCCACCATTAGTAGGGCGGGCTGCATTGCAGGGAAGCTAGCTTTACAGTTTAGGAAACTGTACTACAGGGTTCTCACGGATTGCGGTCTCCGCAGGATTACTCACTGTTGTTTGTCTTTCCTCAATAGTAGGAGAAAGACGACGCAGAGACCGGGAAAAGGACTCACGGGACCTTTCCGCGTGACGTTTTCACCGAAGCGTGGAACCTGCGAGCCAAAATTCGTCCCTGGAGATGTTTATTGTTCTACAATATTGGGAAAACGTGTAGAAACATTATCCTATGAAAGTGGGGGTGTCGGTCAAGCAAACTGAAACTTGTAAGCTACAGCGCGAGTGATAAAGAGAATTACATATTGTCACAAAAGGGCGTGCAGTTTGAGTAGTTATGACAAAGAGATGATCGGGAATTGAATAGGAGCAGCTGCGTGGGTTTGTTCGTATAATAGCTGCCGTGTTTTCACGTATAGTGACACCATGCGTGACAAAGTATGGCTAGGTTTGGTGTTTGCGTATGTAACACACCTCGTCATTTCACACATGGTACTGCTCAAAACTGCGGTTTTCTTTGCTTTCGGTTTGACAAAGTTGTCAGCGTGTTCGTTCCTTACTTCCTTTTTTTGTGTCTCTCTGTGTGCTTATGCATTCATAAACAACAACAACAACAACAACAACAACAACAACAACAACAACAACAACAACAACAACAACAACAACAACAACAACAACAACAACAACCATGACGATGACGACGACGACTGCGGCGTCATTGGCACACTGAAATGTGTAGTACACTTTATAGATTGCAAATTAAGATTTTTCTCTCTGTTTGCACCGTGCTCTGAGAAATTTTCTCCTTAACCGCCGCCTTGTAATAATTAACATAATTCTTAATTATGTAACGACTATGGTGCTCTTATTTACTGCAATGTTGCAAAAGTGTTAAGAAATGCAAATAGTACCTTTACTGGTACTAACTAACTAAGTGTAGCATAAATATACTATGTGCGATCTTTTGGAAATGTTCCATAGTTGGAACAGTTCCATCGTTGGCGATTTACCAAGTGTGGCATTCTCACAGCGGGAGGTCGACGGCTGTAGAGAAACGATAAATTTGGCGCCCGCCTTACAGTGAAATGCTACGGACGTTCAAGAAAAGGCTGTTACGCATGCGCGAGCTTCGCTAGACCTGCCCTGCTGTCGAAAAACACACGCAATAGCTTCCGAAAGGTGCCTTGTGCACGCGTTGCTTTGCTTTTTGTGCAAGTATTATAACTCACGTTGTAGATTAAGTGATACCCGTCGGCCTCCCAGACTTGCTTGCGGAGAGCGAGTACCTCAGTAGACATAACTGGCAGGTTGTCGTACATGTCCTCGATCATCTCGTAGTGTCGGCGTCGAAGCTGTGCTAAAGGTGACTTAGACGATGGTATTGCTGGTTTCACGCTTGATGAACGACGTTTAGTATTCTGCACTTGGGCAAGAACGATGCGTGCTTGCCGCCTCCTGCAAAGTTTGGGTGGCCCCCCAAAAAATGTGGACCACGCCGTCAGCTTCAGATAGCGTGTACATGTAAGAGCGGACTGCTACGGAGAATTCCGTATGTTTGATTGGTTTACAGGATTTTACATCTCAAAACGGGCCATTATCATGAGAGAGGCGGTAGTGGAGGGCTCCGGAAATTTTGACCACCGGGGCTCTTTAAGGCGCACTAACATAGCGCACAGTACCCGGGCGTCAAGATTTCGCAAATTGCAGGCGCCGCAGCGGGGATTCGGTCCCGAGAGTTCTGTCTGCAAGATACAGCATGAGATATCACGTCAAGCTCGCCTAATTTGGCCTCTTCATTATCGAAGCTAAACTAAATATCGCCGGAATTAGGGACTGTGTAGATGCAGCCGCTGCTCGGCGTGATCGCCGATAGAGGCGGCAGTAGAGTGGTTAGTAGGGCCGAGATGTACTGCGACATTACTTGCCCGCCTTCCACGCATATAGCTAGTCATGCTATTGCAGGAGCAACATGAGAAAGAAGCGCGCGTGCGGATGCCGCACAGTGGACATTGTATGTCCACGCGAACTCATGAAGACCTGAAGTAATGATGATAGTTTTTCGGTTCGCCGGACAAGGAACGATTTGCAAAACGGCTTCGCTGTTAAAAGAAATAGCTAAGTACGCGAAACAATTCATACTAGCTACAGCACTTTTTCAACAGCCCAGAGTACGCCGCGGTGGTCGACATGTGGTCAAAATTTTCCTAGCTGTACACTACGGCTTTTCTCTCCTTTCTACCTCTTTGAGTCCCTTTCCCCTATCCCCACGGGCGCTTAGCCGTGCTCCCTATATGGGCTGCAGAAATCAGCATCCTTTCCTTAAAGCGACCCACAATCACCATCATCCCAGAATATTATCCGGCAACGAAATTAAGATGGTTTTACAACAACGGCCGCGAAAGAGACAGTACCGCATTTAAATTTACAGTTTTAGCCTTATCGATAATTCTAACTGATTTATTCAGCTTAAGGTAATGATTAGCGATAAAAGGAACGAAATTATAAACACGTGATCATATACCGACTTACCCGTTTTTCGCAAGTCTGCAGAGAAGCTGCAAAAGTCAGGTAATCGCCACGCAAGATCTAAAAGCGCCCAGTAGTATGCTAACGCGAAGTATGCTAACGCGTAGCCGTGTCGAGAAAATAGACACGAGAAGGTTAAAGACATTGTCTTCCAGGACAGGATTTACGGATCCGCAGAATCCATTAATCCCATTCTTGCATAAAGACGTCACGTCTGCATCTGCACTTCTGTCAGGACTACCGCGCCAAGGCTCTCATTCATTCTGTATGAATGCCTGTGGTAATATATCCCTTAGCGAAAACACGAATAAAACGTACAGGTTTTAAAGATGGCCGGCATTCGATCCCGCGTCATCCGAAGGTCGTGGGTTCGGTTCCCACCGAAGGCAGCTTTGTCTTTTCGTCCACTTTAATTCCTTTCTACTTACTCCACAATTACAACACTACAATTAACTTCCCCTATGCTTTCCTAGGCTTCACTGTCTCTTTGCTCATTAATTTTTAAACTTGTTAGAAACACATCAGATCGACCTACGGGATTTTTCTTTTGTTGCAACTGTACGCAGACTGATGTTTAACCCGCGCCACAGGAAAGTGCCGCGCTAAAGCACTACTCATTAAGCGCATTTGTGCGTGACTAGAAAAGCTTTTTTAGTGGATTCACACAGACCTACGCGAATAGCCGTTGTACCATTCTCTATTTATTCGCAACGAAATCTTCGGGATCTAAAGGGGAATAAAACGAATGGACTTGTAAAAGCTAATCGTAACTGTTTTCCGAGAGGTCAGAGAGAAGCAATAAGATTTAGACATGGGCAATAATAGTAATAATTTCTGCGGCTTCGCGTCCAAAACCACGATGTAATACTTATTACGACAGACGCCATAGTGGAGGGCTTTAAAAAGTGCGACAACCTGGGGTTTCCTTAATTTTCACTGACATAGCACAGTACACAGGCCTCTATAGGATTTTCGGCTTTACCGCGGCGGCCTGGCATTCGATCCCGCGACCTTCCGTACGGCAGTCGAGTGCCACAGCCTCTACAGAACACCGCGGCGGGCTTAGACGTGGGTTTTGAAGGCGCAATTTTCCACAGCATACTTGCTCCAACTGTTTTCATAGTGATAATGTCAGAAAAAGAATTTCCGTGAAGGTGGTCCCACACGGGCAGTGACCAATACATGCCGGCCAAAGCAATTCACACCCACGTCGGAAGAAAAAAGAATTCGGGTGTAGCCTGTGTCGAACTAAACCGTTGCACCTAGCTCTATTCGCAACAAGGCGTTCGAGACAGGCGAAAAAAAGAAACTACAACAACAAAAAGAACACGTGGTATGAGTAAAGTTGAAAGTGTTGATCATAATAACATACCTGTATTTTGGAAGTGCAGGCAAATGTGTACGTTGTGGGTTGTACGATGTAGAAGTGCACGAGCTTGCTTTAGGGTGGCTTTACCTAGAAAGTAAGCAAGGTAATACTGCGGAAAACCGCCTAGCCTGACAATGGCGGATATATATCCACCGGACCCATAACTCGCATTCATGCCCGAACAAATGGTTCACACCTGGCTTCTGTCAGGAGAGCGCGTCGAAGCTTTGCCTCAAGCTGTACTCATACACTGTAATATATACACCGGCAAAGAAAGCGAGGAATGCAATGAAAATGATAAAATATGATGATAATGAAGTATCTGGCTTTTGAGAGTGGAGTGAGAAAATGGGGGAAGCTTGAGCTTTGATTTAAGAGTAAAACGTCATGACGCCATTAGGAATATCGCCTTCATATAGCACTCATTAACATTAACGCCTTCTCTGTTAGAATGTTTGAATTATTTCAGTTACGTCGTAAGATAATTGTGAGTTCTCGTACATTGAAATTATGAGAGATATTGCTCATGGACAGCTCGGTACCTTACTGTAATCTTCCAGAAATCCTTTAGACTCTGGTGAAGTACCATCTTCATGGAAAACATTGAAAGTATTGGCTTTGTTACAACTCTGCTACCAAGTAGCCGTGGCGAGAAAGTGGACACGAGAAGGTTAAAGACAATTGTCTTCCACGACAGGCCTTACGGATCCGCAGAATCCATTAATCCCATTCTTGCATAAAGACGTCACGTCTGCATCTTCGCTCCTGTCAGGACTACCGCGCCAAGGCTCTCATTCATTCTGTATGAATGCCTGTGGTAATATATCCCTTAGCGAAAACACGAATAAAACGTACAGGTTTTAAAGATGGCAGGCATTCGATCCCGCGTCATCGGAAGGTCGTGGGTTCGGTTCCCACCGAAGGCAGGTTTGTCTTTTCGTCCACTTTAATTCATTTCTACTTACTCCACAATTACAACACGACAATTAATTCCCCTATGCTATCGTAGGCTTCACTGTCTGTCTGCTCAGTAATTTTTAAACTTGTTAGAACGAGATCAGATTGACCTACGGGATGTTTCTTTTGTTGCAATTGTACACAGAGTGATGTTTAGGCCGCGCGACAGGAAACTGCGACGCTAAAGTACTACTCATTAAGCGCATTCGTGCGTGACTAAAAAAGCTTTTTTAGTGGATCCACACGGAACCATAGGCGAATAGCCGTTGTACCATTCTCTAATTATTCACAAAGAGATTTTCGGGATCAAAAGGGGAATAAAACGAATGGACTTGTAAGAGCTAATTGTAACTGTTTTCCACAAGGTCAGAGAGAAGGAATAAGATTTAGACGTGGGCAATAATAGTAATAATTTCTGCGGTTTCCCGTCCAAAACCACGATATAATACTTATTACGACAGACGCCGTGATGGAGGGCTCTGGAAAGTTCGACAACCTGTGGTTCCTTAATTTTCACTGACATAGCACAGTACACAGGCCTCTACAGAATTTTCGGCTGCACCGCGGCGGCCTGCATTCGATCCCGCGACCTTCCGTTCGGCAGTCGAGTGTCACAGACTCTACAGACCACCGCGGTAGGCTTAGACGTGTGTTTTTAAGGCGCAGTTATCCAGTGCATACGTGCTCCAAGTGTTTTAGTAATGATAATGTCGGAAAAAGAATTTCTGTGAAGGTGGTCCCACACGGGCAGTGACCAATATATACAGGCCAAAGCAATTCACACCCATGTCACACCCAGAGGCTACACCCAAAAAGAATTCGGGTGTAGGCTCTGTCGAACTAAACCATTGCACCAGGCTGTACTAGCAATGAGGCTTTCGATACAGGGTAAGAAACAACAACAAAAAAAGAACACGTGACATGAGTAAAGTTGATAATGTTGATCATATTGACATACCTGTATTTTGGGAGTGCAGGCAGATGTGTACGTTGTGGGTTGTACGACGTAGAAGTGCACGAGCTTGCTTTAGGGTGGCTTTACCTAGAATGTAGGCAAGGTAATACTGCGGAAAACCGCCTAGCTTGACAATGGTGGGTATGTATCCACTGAACCCATAACTCGCATTCATGCCCGAAGAAAGGGTTCACACCTGGCTTCTGTCAGAACTACGCGTCGAAGCTTTAGCTCATCCTGTACTTATGCGCTTTAATATATACACCGGCAAAGAAACCGGGGAATATAGTGAAATTGGCATTTGAGAGTGGAGTGAGAAAATGGGGGAAGTTTGAGCTTTGCCTTTAAGATTAAAATGTCGTGGCGCCATGAGGACCCGTTCGTATCGCCTTCATATAGCACACCGATTAACATTAACGCCTTCTCTGTTAGAATGTTTGAATTATTTCAGTTACGTCGTAAGATAATTGTGAGTTCTCGTACATTGAAATTATGAGAGATATTCCTCATGGACAGCTCGGTACCTTACTGTAATCTTCCAGAAATCCCTAGACTCTGGTGAAGTACCATCTTCATGGAAAAGATCGAAAGCATTGGCTTTGTACAAATGTGGTGGTAGACAACTGTTATCCAATTACAGGCCGATACATGCAAGATGTTGGAACACATTACTCACAAGCATATAATTGAATTCCTCGACTCCAATGATGTTCTAACTTTGCTCAGCACGGTTTCCGTCGTGGCTACAGCACTGTTACACAATTAGTCGATTTTGTTCATGATGTTTCCTCTAACCTAGATACAGGAAATCAAATAGATGCCATTTTCATTGATTTCTCTAACGCTTCTGACTCTGTTCTTCATTCTAAGTTGCTGGTAAAACTAGATGTCATACTCAATAATTCCCGTCTTGTTTCATGGATCGCCAGTTTCCTTCAATGTCGGTCACGATTTGTTTCTTTCAATTCAGTGGAATCATCCCTTGTTCACGTTACGTCAGGCGTTCCGCAGGGATCTCTACTGGGCCCTTTATTATTCTGCATATAAATATATTAATGATGTACCTCTCTGCACCTTATCTAAAATAAGACTTTATGACGACGATAGCGTATTGTAAGAATCTATCAATTTTGCGGATGATCATCAACGTTTTTCACGATCAATCATTTCTGTCAGCGCTTCGTGCTAGACATGGCAAATGAACCTCAACTGCATTAAAACAGTCGTCATGTGATTTACCAATGCACAGAACCTGCTTTCGTTTTACTATTATCTGGATGGTATACAACTTAAAAGAGTGTCACATTATAAATATTTGTGTGTCCATCTACCAAAAGATCTTTCCCGGACTAACGAAATCTAATATATCAGCGGGAAAGCTCTGGAAAAATTAGGTTATTTGCGCCGTACCTTGGCTGAATCCCCTCGAGATACCAAACTAAAGGACTTGCTGTTGAGCTAGTTGGTTCATTGCTTGAAGTAATTGTTATGGCGCTAAAACAACGGGACACAGAGAAGATAAAACACACATTGGTGCCAGTGTGTGTTTTGTTTTCTCTGTGTCCCGTTGTTTTAGCGCCATAACTCTCCTTCACACCAAACTACTTCTGTATAAAACGTTGATGCGCCCTATTCTAGAACTATTCTAGAATACGCATCTGTTGTTTGGTACCCCTCCGAACAATGTGACCTTAATATCCTTGATAGCGCTCAACGTTAGGCTATTCGCTTCATCTACCGTAACTACAGCAGCAACTTCTCACCAACACAGGCTCTGCAATCACTGAAGATTGTGCTGTTACGTTCTCGTTATCTCATCGAATCTTTAAAACTATTATACGCAGTTATCAACTTGTCCCCCGGCGTTTTTGGTGGTAACCACACCACATTTATGGAAGAAACTTGCACCCGCAGCTCCCACAGTTTGAATATAAAGCCTTTATTTGCTCGCGCTAACACATTCAAAATTAGCTTTTCCCCACGTACAATAGGCCATCGGAATTCCCTGCCGGGCAGCATTCGTTCATTACCATTGAAAGATTTCATTGACGCCGCAATTGACCACCTCAAAAATATGTAAAGTTCTGGCTTGTAATATGTTCTGGTTTCTTAGACATTGCTGTAATGTACATTGGTTTTGTTTTTCTTTTGTTTTTTTCTCTGTTTTATTAGTTTTTTATAACTTACCCACTCCTGCTAGAGCCCTGCACTAGGGCTGCAGTATATGTAAATAAATAAATAAATAATACTCCGAGCTACGATTAATTGTTGTTGTTTTGTTGTTTTGTGGGGTTTAACGTCCCAAAACCAGCTCTGATTATGAGAGAAGCCGTAGCGGAGATCTCCGGAAATTTCGACCACCTGGGGTTCTTTAACGTGCACTGACATCGCACAACACACGGGCCTCAACATTTCGCCTCCATCGAAACGCAGCCGCCGCGGCCGGGATTCGATCCCGCGACCCTCGGATTAGCAGCCGAGTACCATAGCCACTAGACCACCGTGGCGGGGCCTACGATTAGTGTAGCTCTTTTTATATATAAGTATAATCCTAGTCTATAATTTCGTGGAGGAATTTGCTTTTGAGAAGATCGATTTCATTCCCTAAACACCCTGCGCGAAGGCGGAGGGCTTGCAGGGTCTGGGTGATCCGGGAAACAGTGCTTGAATTCGAAATAATTGTTTCCACTGTGGACGTCTACGCCTACACCGACACCGACACTGACGCCGACACCGAACCGACGCCATGCTTTCCGGGAACACAAAGTGCATTACGCTATTGCGTTAAACCTGGCACGAGATGATTGCAGAAAATCGCCATAGGCTATTATCATACAACTATCAAAATAAAAAAAAAATATTATCCTTCGCGTGTGAATAAAGGCCTGGTGACTGGCACTAGAACTGCCCGTCAGAGTATTGCACCGTTCGATACCTCTTGGAGTGAGACATTGATTATTGACCTTTTACTGCCGGTCGTCGTGTGTCCGCCACATACCAGACAAAGCCGCCCTTATGCACCTTACGAAATGTTTGCGCAGTTCAACGTCGATTGCCTTGTCTAGTTTTGCGACAAAACGGGCTGTCTGCCCGTCTCGTCGCCGTCCTGAAATGTTTTAATGTGAATGATCGCGGCTTTAATGACAACTATAGAATGTCGGTTGCGCCCCCTGTTTGTTTTCAAACTCGCTGTGACGTGCTTGAAACTTCAGTGCTTGAAAGGAGGTATTAATACTTTCAAGGAAAAAGTCATATTTCGATTTTCGAATTCGTCATTAGAATTATTTAAGTTAGCCCGACTCTCTAGTCTAGCTGTGTGTTCAGCGTATCGGCTACTCATACGGTCACTTACTAGCAAAGCATTGATTTTCAGTTTTGTTGCTGTGAACATGCACTACTAAATGTCGGCTATAACGATGTGGTGGATTACGCTTTCATATAGGCATCGGTATAACACGAAAGTGAAACCTGCGTTCGCAAAGCTGTGAAATGCATAAGCGGCGGGAGATGGATTCGACGCTATGACATGTGAACGCGCTGCCTGTACACATCAGCGGTCCTTGGACACTGCACAGGGATGCTGGGCAGTTTCGCACAAGCAATATGTCTTGAACGACTCACATTCCCCCGGACACTCCGCGTATTGCGCAAAGCTGCCATAAACCGAGGGCGTCCGCAAACGGCGAAGCCTTGAAAACGAAGCCAAACTGTTTGTCAGTGGATCGTTTCGTGCACGCACATTTCGCTGTGCGAATGGCGCATAATTTGCTCGTCGGGGGCCGTCCTTGCGTTCTTGGAGTAGAGCGCATCGCGGCACAACTGTTTATCATATACGTCACACGAGACAAATTATGTAGCTGTCGTGGTTGTCGTACATTGACCGAGCAACGCGCCGGCAGGACGCCGATACCTGTGCGGCGATAGAGGCGTTAAGACTACTGAATTGCTCTCTCCCGGCGCGCACTTTAACACAATTTACGACTTCGCTCCATCGTTGCTAGGTGGCGGTACCACCGCTGAGAACCAGGAGTGCAGGGAAGGGAAGGTGATGGTAATTTAAGAGCAATTTTGCTTGCTAAAATACCTGTGCTTTCAGCGAACATCATTTAGACGCAACTTGTAAAGCGGTGTAATAAAGATATAAGGTCAGTTTTTGCTCCGTATTGTAAGTCTGTGGGTGGTGTGGTTGGTAGCGCTTCCAGCTCTTATCATCGCATTCTGGCTGCTTGTGGGCTCGAATTTCAGCGAGCGGTACTTTTTTAATGTCATACACATGTTTATTTTTCAGGCTTACGGAAGTATGTTAGTGGTTTCTCGGTGGACCCCGGCACAATGCGCTTTCGTGTTAAATAATTGTCAAAAGCGAATTTGATAATTGTCCTTTGTTTGTAAGGTCACAGTCTTACATTTTTTCTTGCGTGTGGCATGAACCGGATTTTTCGAGACGCTTAAGGCACTGGGCAGCAGGCGCGTTGTTTTCTTATACACAGAAGCGTAGTGACATCAGTCCTTCTTTCGTATTGTTGCGGCTCACTGAGCGTAAGAACATTATTGCTTGAAGTACAAGAAGTACTACGTCGGACTCGGGGACATAAGAAGTAGATCCGGGAGCCAAGATCGCAGGAACGCCTTCTTTCTCTCTACGCTGGAGTTTTTGCACTCACGAGCTGGTCAGGTCAGTCCATCAGTGTCTTCGACGTCGTCAGTGCACACCGTAGTTACGAGATGACATTATCCCCCTCCAGAAGTAGCACCGTCCCGATGGTCTCTGAACAGGAAGGAGCAGAGCTGACCCTGCCCTGATGGTGGGTAGTTCACTGCGAAACGTATGGCTTCATATGCACCACGTGTACCGTCTCAGGCGCTTGTTGACAGCGTTTCGAACAGCAATGCAATGACCTCGTAGGTGACATCGCTAAGACGACGAAGCACCTTGTATGTGCTTGTATGTGCCGAAGTAACGGCATGCAGGCTTCTCCGTGAGTCCCCGGCGTCTTACGGGAGAACAAAGCCAGTCTTTTTCGCGCGGTTGGTGAACGATGAATTGATGTCGAAGATTTTATCGTCAGCTGTTACGTTCCTGCTGGCTAGTTATTCTGACGCGCGCTAGCCGCCGGGCATCTTCGGCATACTGGGTGACCGGTTGTGACAGTGCCCTGACAAGTGACAGTGATGTTGGTGTGCCCCTCAACTCTCTCCTCTCCTTCCCCTCTTTCATTGCCCTTTCCTCTTCCCCAGTATAGGGTAGCCAACCGGAGATCTCCTCTGGTTAACCTCCCCTTGTTTCCTTTCTCTTTGTCTCTCTCTGCGGGTAAACGGTCGTAAGCATGGTCGCAACATCTCGCCCATTAAGAAGACGGAACGGCGTCATTCTAGCTGTTACTTGCCTTGTGGTATTGTGTCCTGCCTTGTGGACCAGCCAAGTGCCGATCAGGTGGTGCGAGCATCGCAAATTCTTTAGAAGTGCACATTTTTTATTATAATACTACAGCAAGGTACGTTGCTGCGAAATTAAAGCGCTCACACACACACGCACACACACACACACACACACACACACACACACACACACACACACACACACACACACACACACACACACACACACACACACACACACACACACACACACACACACACACACACCTTAGTTGAGGTGTTAAGGTCTCCATACATGCTCGGTACTGTAACGTCGCGGCGAACACGTCAGCCTCACCTGTATACATAACCAGCTATTCATAGGCAAACCTGTCTTCCGGTCTATTTAACAGCGTTCGTACAGTAGTCGATTGTGGATAATTTGCCCTGGTGCGAAGTCCTTGTGGATTTCTCCATACTTCGTCGTACTTTGCGGTGTTGTTGCGGGTGTCACGTCAGTCTTGGAATGTGCTGAAACTATGTCGCTGTGCGCGACGGTAAAGGGAATCTCGTAAATAGCTGGAGAACGTTGATTTTCGCTGGCCTTGAGCTGACGAGAACATGCACCTGTAACATTTTAGGACGGCAGAGTAGTTATAATAAATGCTTACTTCAGCGCGCACAAAAGAGACACAGAAGCTAGGGAAGAATACAAACAGGCACTGTTTGTATTCTCTTTCTACTGAATTTAAAGAGCGCTTGTTTGTATTCTTCCCTAGCGTTCGTGCCTCTTTTGTGTGCGCTGAAGTAGGCATCCATTATGAATTCTAACCACCTCGCTCAGCTTTCAATCGTTTTGGTAAAATGCTCTCAGAACGGAAAATTAGAATTACGCGCATCACTACTTTAATTCCATAGAGCAGTGCACATCATACTCTACGGTGATGTGCTTTAAATTCTTACCAGTGTGCTAAACCGAACTGCTCCAGGTTAATGACGTCATAAAAAGATGTCTCAACTTGGGAAACTTTATTCAAGAATGTCGTTGTTAAAATGAACATGCTTCTCCAGATTCTGCTGCAACACGACATGAAAAGCTCGTCATGGTATTGGCCCTCTTCCGTACAACTCAGCGTTGCATGAGGTCGTGTCTCGCCCTTCAAAATCACTAGCGCATAGTGATTTCGCCTTATTATGGCACTTATTGCGTTTATCAGGGGTAGTATCATTCTTCGTCCAGACAGAACACTTGGGCTTTCCTGTAAAAGATTAATGCAACATCGGAGAATGAGAAGCATGACGGGTTGAAGGTTTTACATGACTTGCAATTTACATACGTAGTAAGACGCAGGCGAGAACATAGAGATACGAAAGGTGGTAGAATTCTTGGGGTACCTGCTTCTAATGGAAAACTGTTTCTTCATTGACGCTGCATAATGAATGTAATGTAGTAATGCGACTGCACTAGTAATGGCAATCTATTCTGTGTTTATTCGCACCTAACCAGTGACTAAGGCATAACTACTTTAAATTTAGTGGTGAAATTGGCGCATACCTGTTTGCCACTTAAAGCTACCAGCAGTTCCGTACCTATTTTTTTGTTTCCATATTCTTTTGTGGTTTTCAGGATTTCCTAGTGAGAGGCCTCCCGAGAAACGCCTTGGTCCTGGCTTTGATCCCAAAAGTAGGACAAATTTTTGTTACCTTGGAAATCTCTGTCTCAGAAATCCGCATGGATTTTGTTCTGTTGTTATGTTTCGAACAAGTTAATGCCAACTTTTCCTTTCACAACCTTTCCTCCACCTTGGGGATTCAGCAGAATCGACTGGCCACAGGGAACTTGCATGGATTAAAGAATGTATGAGTAACAAGTGCCGCTTGAACGAACATTTTTACAAGGCGACTTGCATTCGTATGAGTGT
Organism: Hyalomma asiaticum; assembly: GCA_013339685.2. Taxonomy (NCBI): domain Eukaryota; kingdom Metazoa; phylum Arthropoda; class Arachnida; order Ixodida; family Ixodidae; genus Hyalomma; species Hyalomma asiaticum. The sequence goes on along the minus strand of JABSTT010002124.1, from coordinate 46,761 downwards.
CTACGGTGAGGTCGTCATGCCGTCAGATTGCCTGCACCCATACGCGACAAGCCTTGGAAAAATATTTGCTTCAGCGAAATATTCTGCTTAACAATTTCTCGCCACTTCAAGACACTGTTTTCCCTTAACCTAAATGCTGTTATGGCGAGCCGTCAGCGTCTCGTTGTTGTTTTGTGGGGTTTAACGTCCCAAAACCAGTTCTAATTATGAGAGACGCCGTAGTGGAGGTCTCCGGAAATTTCGACCACCTGGGGTTCTTTAACGTGCACTGACATCGCACAGCACACGGGCCTCAACATTTCGCCTCCATCGAAATGCAGCCGCCGCGGCCGGGATTCGATCCCGCGACCCTCGGATCAGCAGCCGAGTACCATAGCCACTAGACCACCGTGGCGGGGCCGTCAGCCTCTCGACGACGACGACGTTGCGCCGCAGCTGCTCCGCACGTTCAAGCTGGGCGCAATAGTAGAACACCTATATGAATACGTATATGAATACGTATATGAATACTTATATGAATACGTATATGAACACGTATATGAACAAGCTTGAGACGTGGCTGGAAGGAATTAACTTATCCTTAAACACCGGGAAAAGTGCGCGCATAGTTTTTCACCGAAGTGTTCCGGTGCATATCGCGTTGACGTATAAACTAAACGCTATTCCGCAAGTTGACTCGCTGATGTATCTAGGGGTCACTTACAATGAAAAACTGAACTGGAGTCAACACATCGAAAATATAGCAGCTAAGGGAGCTCGTGCGTTGGGGATGCTTCGTCGGCTCAGCTCCATTCGTTCCGGGCTTCGCCCTGACGTTCTCATCATGGTTTACTGCAAGTATATCCGACCGATACTCGAGTTAGACTGCGTCTTGTTTTCTGGGGCACCTGCTTACAAAATCAGGCCATTGGTACTTCTAGAACGCGAGCCATTGCGTTTATGCCTTGGGCTCCCGAAATTTGTCGCAATCAGTGTATTATATCAGGAATCACGCCTTCCTTCTCTTGTCAGGAAGCTAGGGCGCAGGAATGTCAAACGAGCACGCTTATACGGCCTCATGGCAGGTAGTTTATGGCCTTCGTTGGTAAATGCGCGCATTTCGACAAAAAAAAAAAAAAAACACATCCGCACACATGGCCTGATGTGTCAATAAGTTTTCATGGGCCAACCGAACCTTGTTCTCCTTGGCGGTCGTTAAAGTGGCTGTCAGTTTTACTGCTGTTTTTCAGTGCGCGTTAAGAAAGCATTCTTACATGCAGCAATGACACGTGTGACTGGCTATACCACCAGTGCTATGGCGAACTGTTTTGACTCTAGAACATATAAATAAAAGAAAATAACCTTCTTTTTTGCATCTCGTTCTCTCTAGCTCGGCGTCGTTATATGGTAAGACGGTTTACACTTGCAAAGTACAGGATGTCTATGGCATTAGCATTGACTTCTTGTGATCAGTATGAATGTGTCAAATGCATTATTAACATGCTCTTACCGTTCGGATCGTCCCCATGTCCTAACGCAAAACAATCGTCGCTGGTTACTACGATGGAGCATATTCCGCTCTGAGGCATACCAGGATATGGAACCTGATCGCCTGAAACAAAGGAAATCTTTTAAACGAATATGACATTGAAAAATTAGCTCAGAATATTATTTGTACGTCCGAGTGGTTCCAATTCATATAGAAAAATGGTAATCCCTCGTGTCGTGAAACACTACTTTTAATAATTGCCGATACTTCGCTTGCAAAAGCTACGGTGTGATTATAAGGCGCACTGCAGTGGAGGACTCCGGAAATTTCGATCCACTTAGGGTTCCTCACCGTGCACTGATGACGCACAGTGCACGGCCGGGCCTCTACCGTTTTCGCCTCCATCGAAAATGCCACCTGCCACGGCCGTGGTCGAATCCGCTTGTTTCGCGTCGACAGTCCAGCAACATGACCACTAAACCGCTGCGAAAGAAATAATTTGTTCATAAAGAATTCTTATTTGTAATAACAAGCACGATTTTGTACAGCACCCTTCGTGCATATGGTCGTAGTTGATTGGTCCTCAAAGGTTAGCAAAGCTTTACAGTATATAAATAATACTGCAGTTGGTTCAAAGCCATTTGAAGATAGGACATCATGCAAGCTTCATTCGGATTTTTGATGCTTGCCGTACACGCTGTAGGTGACGTAGTATAGAATCTGCAAAAGGATAAAAATAAGTTGATTTATTATACACTATTATGTAAAATACCATTAATAGGAATCACGGTTGTTCTTTTTCTTCGTGCTGGTATTTGAGTTAGGCTTGTTTTGAGCTAGATTAGTAGTGACGATTTGTGAATTACCAGCGCAGAAAAGGAAGAAGCGATGGAAAGGCAAGCAGTGGCTGAAAATATTCAGAAGCCCACTCTTCAGATGGACTTGAATGCACGGCAGGAGCTTATTTATACTGAGAGATTATGTATGAAGAAGCATCACAGAAAGCCTTGTGATGCCCGTCAGCGAAAATGCGCAGTAGACAAAATTTATGAAACCAACCTATTTCGTTAACACTACGATAGTGGCTGTTTTTACAAATGTTTCGTTTTTTGTTTCGTTTATTTCACGAGAGTTCGTCAATGTGACGGCATTTTTCATCCACATGCTTACTAAGGGCGCGTGTGCTGTAAAATGTCTGTGCGCATTGGCCCCGCTCAGAACGATCAGCTAAATTAGCTGCACCCGCTATTGCTTGCACGTGCTCACTGCACCCCCTCAATCTATCGTTATTGTAACAGCATTATGGATGATTAGGCATTATACAGACCTGCCAAGTTTTACGATTTTATCGTAAAGTGCCCGATTTTCAGCACATCTTTACGAGTACCGTAATGATAGCTGCATTTTTACGATTTTTCATGTTTCGTGACGAAAACTTCGCAAAATAAATGTTGCTACCAACAATCAACTCCACCTTCGGCCTTTTCATGAAATTGTGTTGGAAGAATTACCCGCTGAAGTAACTAAGGAAGAACGGATCGATGAACAGTGGCGGGCGGTCTCTGCTTTTCGAGAGGTCGATGGTAGTTTGAAGTATGCTAAACTTTCAGAATTTATGTTGGGCATCTTGACACTCCCGCTGCGTGTGAAAGAACCATCAGCAAAGTCAAAAAGGCACGCACACAGTTTCGTGCCTCCAATGTCTAAAGAGACTTTGGAACAGTTGTTTGTCGCAAGACGTGCGCAGTCTCACTCAGGGAAGTGCCACGAACAGGTCTTTAATAAAGACTTTCTGATGAAGGCCAAGGCTGCAACGGCCTCTGTGCTATCCCAGCCTTCCACTTCAAAGATGTAAGGACATTTTGTGCCTATTTTGTTATATGTTTATGTATTTCGTAAAGCTAAGCGAGTTTCTGAGAAATAAAACGTTATTTTAGTATTTTTATATGCAATTTTAGTATTTCTTGGCAACTTCTGCAGTACTTTGAGAAGTGTGGGGTTGGCACGTTTGGGCATAACCCACACCAGGGGAAGATACAACCGATGATACGAGTTCTGCAGACAACGAAATGGCTGACATGGCTTTTTGTGCAGGCGGGACATCTGCGCCTTCTGATGTTCATCGCCTGGTTCATGCCGGGCAGCTTTTCGGTGTTAAAGAAGCTTGCGCGCGCCGCATATGGCGCCCGCCTTTTTTAATTGGTGTGACGGGTGTTGACTTAACCTTCAATAGCCAGCAGTTTACATGGGCTTGTCCTGGCACAATTTACTGTCATCTCCCTGAGATTAAACTAATTAAGCTACTGGCTGTCCGTTGCTCCTTCAAGCCGCTGAACGGGTATTTATCGATAATAGTATGGCACTGACCACCCTCATATCTACGTAAAACACACAGGAAACATACTTCCGCCAGTAAACACTCTTACTTTAAGGAACTCGCTGCGGATTGGGAAGAGGACCTAGAACTACCACAACCTTCCAGATCATCAATTACACACCCAGGCATTGGAGAAGACCGTCCTTGATCACACCGCATACTACAAAGGCTGCACAGAAATTCATTGCACAGCCATAAAATAACCCAAGGGAAACAAACCGTCACGGTGGAATGCCGAGTGTCAAGGTGCCCATAACAACTAAACAAGGCGTTGTACATTCCGCAGCTCTCATGCATTCGACAACCTAGGAGACTGCAAGCGTTGAAAGCAAGCGGAAGGCTTATGAGACGGGAATACAGCCGCATATGCTGGCAGTCGTTCTTGTTGGCTATGAAACCCTATGCAGACACAAAGAAAGTAACGTGCTTCAAGCACTTAAAGGGTACAGCGCTTGCTCATTGGCTCTCGTCAGCAGTACGGTGAAAAGCCGGGACACTAAGCAGATGGGGTTGGCCAACACTTTGAATATATTTTCAGCGCAGCACATTATATAGGTAATCCACGGGCGGTACAATTGTCCATTGACTGTTGAGAAATCGAAGGTGGTTCTGTCAACATGTGGCAGCTCAGCATCAGGATCAAAGCATTGCAGAAACCTTTATATAGACACGCCGTTGGCCATTTATATAGACACGCCGTTGGCCATAACCACTAGACCCCCGCCACGGTGGTCTAGAGGTTATGGCACTCGGCTGCAGATTCGAAGGTCGCGGGATCGAATCCCGGCCGCGGCGGCTGCATTTCGATGGAGGCGAAATGTTGAGGCCCGTGTGCTGTGCGATGTAACAGGGCACGTTAAAGAACCCCAGGTGGTCGAAATTTCCGGAGACCTCCACTACGGCGTCTCTCATAATCAGAGCTGGTTTTGGGACGTTAAACCCCACAAAGAAATCAATTCAGGCTAACAAATCAATCAATTCTTGCTGACCTTCCTGCCTTTCTCTCACTTGCCTTTCTCTCTTTTTTTTCGACGCCAGATGTTTCTTTCAAGCACTAGGCTTTTCTTTTGTAATTTTTATACGCCTGTCATATGTACTCAGCTCACCACTATTATGCGCAAAATGATGGTCATGACAGCAACGTAAGCAAACTTAGTTACCCATTCCACGGGTTCAGGAACAAGGGACAAATAACAAAAACCAATATTCCTTACCTGAAGGAGTGACAAGTAGAGTGGCGTTTTCTTCGAATAATGTGGGTTCGAGGTGAACGTGAAATGTCCTGCGGAAAATAATAAAATATAATATGTAACGAATTGTACTGAAAAGTTGCTGAAGTATCGCCGTTTTGCTTTTGACGGTCCGCTGGCTCGGGTAGGCAGCATTGAAGGTGATGACGTGAAAAGCACAGGGTGGCCCGCGCGGGAATCCTCTAAACATCTTAAAAGTTCATTTACAGGAAAACTAAGTGACTTACAACCGCATGACATGGCATATGTTATTACAGTACCGAGGATGATATATAGTGAAAATTTCATTAAGATCAAGGGACACTGAAAAATCGCCGGAGTTGCCCTTTAAGGCGTCAACCGCAACTTCCGGCAGGATTGGAGCTTCAGATTTAACGCCAGATGTGACAGACACATCTTTGCTTACACGTACCGTGGCACACAAGGGTGATTGCGACGAGCCGTCTGTGGACAGGAAGGAGAATGGAGACGCGGTGGCGAAACGGAATGAAAGAAGCGCGATTTGGACTTACTTTGTTAAAACAACCTCATCGGCTCACAGCGCAGGATATACTACTCAATACTTCAAACGCCGACAGGCAAGACTGCCCCACTTGTCAACCATATGCACCGTAAGATTGCTACAGGTGCGCTTTTGCCCCACCACGGTGGTCTAGTGGCTATGGTACTCGGCTGCTGATCCGAGGGTCGCGGGATCGAATCCCGGCTGCGGCGGCTGCATTTCGATGGAGGCGAAATGTTGAGGCCCGTGTGCTGTGCGATGTCAGTGCACGTTAAAGAACCCCAGGTGGTCAAAATTTCAGGAGCCCTTCATTACGGCGTCTCCCATAATCAAGGCTGGTTTCGGGACGTTAAACCCCACATAACAACAAGGTGCGCTTTCGCATCGATGATCAATCATCGATATGATCGATGCTTTGGGCTCTGTACTGAGCCAGTGTCAAAGAAGGCTGAAGACTAAATACGAAAGTGGCTGCCGTGGTAGCTCTTCGTTTGCAGCCCTACAGTGTCAAGTACTTGGTAAAGTCAGGTGCACTAAGGGCGAAAATTTATGGGTGTCATGATACGAGGAAACTCGTTTGGATGTGCCATCGGCACAACTGTCCTTTTGTAAGGAGAGCGGTGCTTTCGCATGGTTGGTATTAGTTTTTTATGCTGTAGCGGATCAAAGTTAAGAATTAGAAAGGTTGTTTCACGGTTACAGGCCACTCGATGATCGGTAATACAACAGAGAGCAAGGCAAACTGAACACTTACACAAAAAGCGTCTTCATATTTTCGATAGGTACCTGTAAAGAAGTGCGAGTCAGCCAGTGCACTTATTTACGAGGGCAATTCTCGCTAAAATAAAGTTTTGTCTGCCGTTTTGTAAACTTCCGCAGTAGTCAGAGAGTTCCATTTTTTCCCTGCTGAAACGTCGACGAACGACACTGCTAATCATCATGCACCAGAACATGTACCTCTCGTTAGAGCGAAGTATCACTCTGCTTCATAGAAGTTTCCTAATTTCTAGTTCTTTTAGAATTCTTAGCACATATGCGAGGCAGCTAATAATTTTTGTACAATTAAGTAGAAGGGAACGCAGAGAGATTAGAGTTTATTCCTTCTATAAAATATTTCATGCGAGGTGAAGGACGTATACTTCAATTGGACAAAATAATCTCCGCAGAAGGCTGGTGAGACGTCCGTGGCAGTTAAATGTATGGCGGCCTGGCCTGAGCAGCTTAGGTAGGACCAATCTGAGGCATTGCAAATGGCCGGGATATTTTTCCCTACCATCGGCACTTGTCGGCCAACGTCCTAGGGCGGACATCTTGGCTCTCGGGCAATTTATCGTGGCTTAGCACGGTAACATGTGGCGTAAATAACTGCGGAAGCTCATTTATCAATATTTTACGCTTTATATTGGGTGATGTTTGCTATGTCTATTTGATTCATGCAGGCATTTATGTTGTTAGAGGAGTGACAGGGCCTCCTCTTGGAAAATAATGATACGCAAAGCTCTTTCTATATATTTAATACAGAATGCTCCTAACACACGATCCAAATTCAGAAGGACAGTTTAGCCACAAAGTCCACAAATGAGTGCACGAAAGTGAAAGACGGGATATCCTCTGAAATATTCGGGATTGCAGTGAAGAAGATACGCCTGTGCCTGAGCAGCGCCTCCAACGGCATAAGCTCGGGATCGCCGCCTTTGGTCTCACGGTTACGATTGCTGCCAATTCGCCCGTGTCTCCTGCCAATAAACGTTTGAGCAAGTAGTAGTGTGACCGGCATTCATGCACCCCATCCTGAGACTTCGAAGTCGCACGCTACCGCCCGTAATGCCCGACGACACAAGCGGCACTCCTACAGCACCTTAAACGGCGCCGCCAATCATGGTTTGTGCTGGTGCCTTGTGTGCATAATCTAGCTAACTTCTCCGGCACAGGCAACAAAGACATCGAATATTTGATCTCCACATACGAGAGAGTGAGTGCCCGTAATCTCCACTGCAACTCTGACACCTAGAGTCATTTCCGCCAATACCAGAAATAGTGATATGTGGTATGTTCTACGGTTTCGTAATAAACATAGCCTACAATATTTACAGCATAATCTGCCACACATTTTAAATACATTTCAAGGCGTAAAGTGTTTCTCACCGAACGAACTTTGTGAACATGTAATTTTGTGAACATGTAATGTCTGAGTGCCTTTTCTTTTGCTTTTTTCTTATTATCGTTTTTAGTGTTCGTTTATCAGAGACAAAGTGTATGATTTTCTCGTACCTATTTCATATATCTCTTCTTCTTGCGTATTTCAATACATTTTCATTATTTTCTTTATATAATTCTGATCTTGTTTTCTGCATTTGTGTTCATAGTTGTTCTTATTTTGAGCTTCTAAAAAATGTGACTGTTTTTATACAACCGCCACGTATATGCCTTGTAACGGACCATCGGCCCAGTCAAGATGTATTTCAAACAGCTTTTCGCCGGTGGTATCCGCCAGATTTGCATTTATAGAAATAAAAAAAAATAAAAAAAAATAAAAGAGTCTAAATCTAATAAAAGGGAAGAGGACAGTAAGTTGACCCACGTTTCTTTTTACCTTTCGGTCGTTGCGAACTGATTTTTACGCTGTGATGCCGACGATGCTACGTGGGCGGTTTCCAGGACAAACTAGACAGAAATTTTCGACCGGCTAGTTGCACGAAAGCTTGGGGCGTCGATGTCTACGCACGCGATCTCAACAAAACGGGAAAAAAAAAATTCACAAGGCGTGTTGAAGACGTCGTTGACCTTTGGATACACGACAGCACGCCGATGTGCGGGAGAGGCACGATCAAAGCTATTTGACCTGTATAACTGCCGGCAAGCGTCCTTGAATCTGGTAAATGCAGGATATTTAGCGTTGTTGTGAGGACTTATCTTTATTTGGCTGTCGTCTCCTGTGGCGGCAGCCGTTCCTGCATTTGTACAAGCGAGCATTCTTTTTACTATTTTACCTACAGAAGCCAGCGACGCCACCAAGTAACTGGTTTGAACGGATGGTACAGTCAATATCCATGCAAGTGATCAGAAGGTAAGCCCGTGCCAGAGACGAGATAAGTTTGTTAACCTCTAAACATTTATAGGAAATATGGTCATCTTCACATTCGTCGTATTTAGCACAAAGGAAACACAGACAGCAAAGAGAGGACGACAAACAACACTTTGCTGTCTGCGTTTCATTTGCGCTAAATACGATGAATGTGAAGTCTGAACACGAACTAGCCCAGCATTTAGCTCTCTTGAATTATGGTAAGCGAACGAGTTTGCTTGCTGTTACTACACAAAGAGTGGTTCACCGGCCGCCTCCGGACTGCGCCATTTTGATAGATCTCTTAAGCAAAATGCTTATTAACGAGGCCCAATGTTCACTCAAAGGACACATGCAAGTAAGGGAAACCAGGGAGGGGTGCTTGTCGCGCGCAGAGATGCGTGTGTCTTAAAAACCCAGACCTGCGCGAAATCACAGGACAGTGGCAGAGTAACCTAGAGGAGCGACCTTCTTAGAGGCCATTTAAAACCTTTGGGGTTCTCGGAAAGTGATCGGGCCATCATCGAAGAGCCAAGTCAGGTTGCTGTCGGGACTGCGCACGTCGCCTCACGCGTGACGCATGACACGATACGACAAAAGTGCTTCACGAGGTAGCGCTTCGTAATGATGACGGAAAGTTGAAAAAATAACGTTGTGATTTTGATGATGCCTCTGTAATAGGTGCGGAGCTACAAAGCGTGCACTCCTGTGTTCTTTCAAACGATTCCTCGCACTTTCCTCGACGGGTAGTGGCGTATTACTTTTCTGCAACATAACATTACATTTAACATTACATAACATTACATTACAGTAAAAGTCTCAGTACACGTTCTCCTCTGTACTGCAATATTATATGCAAAACTATGCAGTTGGAAGTCATGTAGATGAACTTTAAGAGCCTTAAGCAGATCCTCATGCAGGCCACCCTGTATTTTTGACGTCATTACTTTCAGCGTTGCCTGCCCGAGCAGGCTGGCGGTCAAGAGCGCTCAAATTGCGATTCAGCGCTCAAATTGGCGATTTCAAGTTGAGAAACGCTAGAATAACTCAATATATGGTCAGGTGACATTGCCGCTTTCAGTTTTCTCGCACCAGCTCTGTATTTCTAATGGTGGGGAGGCTGTGATGTCATCGCATACGCGGCACGAAGCAGCTACCTGTTTCGCTTTCGGTTTAAACACATCGTGCACTTGGACTTTTAAGATTGTTGGGGAGTTTCTGACCAAATTAAACTACAGTGCCTGGTACAGGACGATCATCTCTATTTGAAAATAGCGGTATCGGAATGTAGGGAAAGAACCGCCGGAGTTTCCCTCCCTGTTGTCTTTCTTTCGAACGACATGCACACGGTGCCAGACTGTCTCCCTTCCGACAGGAAAGTTTTATGGAGCCTTTTCGCGAAAGGTGCGCTGCATTTGTTACACGGGTTCCATGAAGCACTTTCGATATCGAATAGCTGCCGCTACGAAGAAAACTGCAGTAGCAAAGTTGACGCAATTAATCATTTATGAACGTCAGTGCTACTTTGTCTTTTCTCTTATTGTATACAACTAAACAGATGGCAAATGAAGTGTGATATACCAATGACAGAATTCACAACGTGCATTCCTGGTCCCGGTTACCCTGGATCAGAAAAATTTAATATGGAAGTCACTATCTATCTATCTATCTATCTATCTATCTATCTATCTATCTATCTATCTATCTATCTATCTATCTATCTATCTATCTATCTATCTATCTATCTATCTATCTATCTATCTATCTATCTATCTATCTGTCTGTCTGTCTGTCTGTCTGTCTGTCTGTCTGTCGAACATAGAGGATCTGACATCACTAACCGACATGCTTATCGTGTACGCCACGGGTAACGACGATATATTGCTCATATTCGCAATACGTGGCGACGGGTATTCGGTCATTCTCCAAAGGTGATTGAATTTTAAGAAACGTGAAGTGCAAAATTAAGATGTTCAGTTGTATGTGTTTGCCAATATTCAGTGGTATTGTAATGTTCAATGTTACTGCAGCTGTGCTGTTCTGTCGCTTTCATCTAAGACCGTTGCCTTTTAATGTTCACTTAGCTCGAACATGTGCTGAGGCTTCTTAAGAACTGCACGTCAAGTCACCGCGTGGCATGTGGTTTTGACAGAATGGTGCTGTACGTACGCCAGCTTGAATGACCCGAGCACTCTGAACTCCTTAACGCAGCTGTTGCAGGCAACTTGGTTTAAAGAAAACCGGTAAATTCCTACGACTCTTTAGCTGTCGCCTAAGAGACAAATGCGGAAGCCAAGAACTCTGGTAGTTAAATGCGAGGCCTGGGGTTCCAACGCGGCAGCTTAGGCCGTCGAACATTGCGTAAGTATAATTTCGCACAGTCTATAAATGTTACGATTCAATCACATGTTGCTCATATTTATATATCCAATGCGGGTGTGAACCGCATGTGCTTTTTGACCCAAGGTTTCTGCTTTTTTATCGCCATTATTATGCTTGTGTTATGAGTATCATGATAATTCTGAATATTTATATTCCCGGAGAATTTACCTATCGGTTGGTATATGATTTTGTGGGATTATTGATTATGCTAATAGGCCATCCATTCTTTCTCTATACTTATTTTTATTCCGGGAACATTTAGAACATTTAGGGCAGCCTTGTTTAAGGTGTTATACTCTAAATCATTCAGCGCGGGAAGGTCTTCATGGAATGGTCAACAATTAGACTAATATCTCTAACAAGTATAATCTGTAACATATTACACACGTCGTGTGCAGTAACTTAACGGCACACATAATCAATTAAAACCTTCTTGATCCAAAACAGCTCGCTTTCAGAAAAGGGCTTTCCTGTGTAAGCCATTTAACAGAATTCGTTCACGAAGTTTGTACTGCATTGAATGATTCCTCCTGTGTTGACTCTGTACTTCTAGATCTCAGGAAAGCTTTTAGACGTTGCAGGTCACATGATTATTTCTTTGTAAATTACGTTGCTCTAATATCGATGAACAGGTAATTACATGGATTCAGGAATACTTGTCCTTGCATTAGCAGTATGTGGTGGTAGATGACGCAGAATCTGCTATGGCTCGTGCAACGTTAGGTGTCCCTCAGAGCTCACTGTTCGGCCCATTGCTCTTTTTAATACTCATAAATGACCTTCCCGACACCATCGCTTCTCCCGTGAGGCTATTTGCTGATGATCTAATAATATGTAGGAAAATTAGAGGCATTGCTGATATCATTATTTTACAAAACGATTTAACCAAAGTGAAAACTGGTGCGGTACATGAGGAACGAAAGAAAACGCACTAAATAACTCTCCACATGCGTTTCACAAGAAAGCGCATGCCACCGGCAGCTTACACCCTATCTGGTTCTCCGTTGCGGACTGTTTCCGAATATAAGTGCTTGGGAATATTCCCCACACCATCCATGTGTTGGCACAGGCGCGTAGAATTAATTGCAGGAAAGATATGCAAAGTGTTCGGGTTATTACGGTGTAGCATTAAGCTGTTTCCTCAGCAGGCCCGCGATCTCCTCTACAAGAGCTACGTGAGAGCTAATTCGGAGTATGGATGCACTGTATGGGACCCTCGAACGAATACCGATGGCGACAAAGTTGAGAAAGTTCAGACCATAGCAACAGGGTACGTTATCGGTAAATATGAAAGAAAACTTCGCATGACTGCTGTTAAAGAATCATTAAAATGGGAGCCTTTAAAAAAAGGAGGCAAACCCTACGGTTGAAGCTTTTTCACAGTATATATTATGGGCCGTATTGGAATAAACCACACTCAGTGCATTCTTCGGCCGCATTATATATCCAGACCAAAAGACCATGAACTCAAGGTTATAGAATATAGCTGCAGAACTAATATTTTTTAAAAAAGACACTTTTTTCCCCCAGAGCGGTTTCAGAATGGAATCGACTGCCCGCTACCAGAGTTAGCATATTAGATAACGAAGCTTTCGCAGCCACATTTTGAAATCTAGCTTTGTTTGTTTCTTATGACATATTTTCTTTGTTTATATTTGTGCAGTGTCATTTCCTTTTTTTTTTCTGTCTCCGTCTAAGGTAGTTTATTTTATGTTTTTGATGTACAGTGACACTGATGTGCGCTACTTTTCCTTGTTAGTGCTCGTGGTTGTGTACCGATGTTTGTTGTAATGTATGGCGTATTTTCCATTGCTCTTGTCGTAATACATTATCAATTTCTGACTACTATAAGTTGTTCAAACTGCTCTGTGCTACCCCCTCCACTCCCACCCCCCACTCTGATACCTTAATGGCGCTGTAAGTACGAGAGAAAATAAATAAATAAATAAATAAATAAATAAATAAATAATCCAAAAAGGAGACATATATAGGAATTTTGCCCTAAGGAAAAATAAATCTAGGTACTCAGTAAACAAGTATTTTTTTTTTTTTTGGCACTGCGTAATGCAAGTGTGGCTGTAGGCATGTACGGGCAAGCGGTCTGCGCAGTTCACACTGCTTACACGTGTGTTTCAGAGAATTTGCTAATTACTCACCTGAGGCATGTATCTCAACGTCAAAGCGTGCAAACCTTTATTTGGACCTTCCGAAACAGACGTCAACTTGAAACACTGCGTCTCAAGAGCGCCTATGGCATCAAACGAGTTCGCCGTAAGAAGAAGGACATCACTTTCACCAAGAACCTGCAATATGCGAAATATATCACGTGATTCCACCAACCACCAGTGCGCATGCGTGAAGCACTTGAAGCATCCTGAAATGCCCGACAATATTCGTTTTTCTAGTAGTGCTGGACGTGCACGATTTCTGGAACCAGCTCTTGATATCAAGGATCATCTTGGCCCAAGTTTATTCCCTTGTAGTGTTTTTTTCCATGTTGCTGGCGGCCAACCAGCGAGATATCTGGGCTAAGAACTAAGCATCGTTTCATAGGACTAAACATGTTTCTTATGCCGCAATGAAAAGCTGACCCCCCGCAACCTTGCATAGTTCAGTAGAAAACTGCGGATACGGGATCAAAATTTTCTATCCGCTGATTATCTGGAGAAGCGGGAGACCACAGAACGGTAACACTGAGAAAGAACAGCGATTCCCATAGCACACCTCCTAAAGTAGGAGAGTGTAAGAGTGAGCTGTCTTCTGCCCTGGCGACAGTGACGGCAACACCGATTCACGTTCCACACTTTGCGGGTTCAGGTATTTCCGAAAAAAAGTGATGCCTTTGCAAAATTTTTTGTTCCTACTTGTACCGTTGTTGGAGTTGTGCTGCATGTGAGGGACACAGTGTCTCAGATGTGTTTTCAGCTCTCAAATCGCTTCTGCCGTACGAAGGTATAGAATCGAAGCCTTATAGTTCCCTGTTGTTTGGCTAAATGGATCTGCTACGGGGCCGTGAATCTCGAGTCCATCTAGTGCACGCTGACGCCGATCCCAATGTTACTACTGGAAAGACTGAATTTTTCGGCACTACGCCATGCTAGCCATATGCTGCGCGGAGAACGGCACCCTGCTAGACACATTCGGCGTTGCGCGCTCCTCCTCTGCGTCCACGCGCCGCCAGTGGTACCTCATCTCAGTACTTACATTATTTGCGCTTAGCCCTTAACCATCGGCGATTTCACGCGCTGTTTCTTTCAACATTAGAGAATTTTAATGCTGGGTAACCGGACTCTTTTGCGTAGGCACGTTCCTGGGTTCTTTTTTACTCTCGCTGGGGTGTAGGGATACAAGAAAAGAACGAAGGAATGCGGACCCCATAGCGCTTGGTGGCCCCAGCACTTAAATTCTCTATTGGGTATGTCTAGCGTTTGCGGCCAAGTGACAATTAGCTGCTCCTGGGATCACCTTTAATTCTGCGGAAAGCCAGCACGAATTTCAACAATGCTTTGTGGCTGAGTGTTGGTACGTTGCTTACGGCTTCCTTCATGTCAGACAAAGAAGCTGCACAGGAAATCATCAGCATATTATGAGTGAAAGGGTCCAGCAAACGTCATTTGTGAATCTCTTCCTAGTGAAGAGTTCGCAAAGCTGGCTTCATTCTGGGACAATTACTTCAGCAAGCTCGGCCATTCCTGTGCCTGAATTTCTACGCGAAATTCGTCGTCGCAAATCTGTACAGCCTATGAGTGGAACTGAGAGAAGAGAAAATCGATTTTTTTTTGTTGTCCTTATTTTTTGCGCTGCCGTTAGGATCTTCTACGTGTCCGCCACAAACCCAAGCAATTCGTATCATAAAATTCTCACTTTCTACCAAACCTCTAGAATAAAATTTCAACAAAGGCTATGTCACTAACACAGAAGAACGCTACGAGCATAAAGAGAAAGCACCTAACCTATAGTGTTTCCAAAAACCCGATTTTACAGCTTCGAGAGCGTATGTGCATCTTAGCAGGGTCCCTTAGGGACCCTGATATTAGTAAGTAAAAAAAAAAAGGCTTCCCGTGCGAAAATTTAAGTCTTTTACGCACGCTGCGTGTCCTTTGAAAAGTGAAAGCAGCTTCTCTGCCACTTTCTGCAAGGACACCATCATACTGAGCGATGCTTTTCATGAAAGCCTTCGTTATCTGGGGAAGATATCACATGGATTGCTACAAATCTGTAAGTGTTCATTCGTCTAGCTTACCTTTTTGACATCCGCTACCTTTTTCTCCTCTGCACCTTCAGAGCTTGCAGGTTCAACTAGAATAAAAATTTTGATATGTTGTGAAGAAAACTGCTTGAATTACTTGGTGCGAACGACTTACGAAAACAGTATAGCTCCCGATTGACGCATTATGACCACTGCTCAATTTATTTCATGGCAGTTAACCTAATTTTTAGACGTTACACAAGCGAAAAAAATTTCGTTGATACGAACTAGACTACTGTCATTCAATGGAATTAGCGCTTCATTTTGTTTTGCTGTAGTTCTCGAATTGAAACGCTTGTAGCAAAAGTGGCGGATGCCAGTCAGTCTAGCGCTACTGCGCCCAGAGCTGTTGCTCGGGAATTCATGCTCGGGAATCAAGCTGTGCTCGGGAATTCATGAGCGGCAGACGAAATGCTACCACCAATTAACTCATTCTAAGTTTGGATATAGTTGACTGAGGCTGTATTGTACTACAATTAAGATAGTGGTGTGAACAGCGTGGCCTTCGGTGACAATGCTTTGTATACACCACACATTGCATTCGCACGTATGTGCGTTCCGCAGTAGTCGCCTTAGACAAATCACTGCTCGTGCGTCGCTTTGTTTCCAAATATCGCATCGGCTGAGGCGTACACTGCAAACTTAATTTAGAAAGTGGTCGTCAGAGGACGTGCAAGGTATATGTACGCATGTTAGCGAAGCTTCCATAGAAGCCTATGGGTTCAGGAACTGGTGGTTCGTATGAAACTTAGCGCCATCTATTGAGCCTCAGCAGACTAACTTTCCAAGCGTACTTCCCTCTAGCGCCGTGAACACCCCATATTTTTTAAAGGAAGAGACATATTTTGGTAACGTAAACGTAAAACGTAAACGTAAAAAGTAAGCCTTTATTCCACACACCACATGTATTTTAAACCGCCTCCGAAGAGCGTCCTGTTTGAGTAAACGTTGTTGTGTACTTTATCACGAAAGTTATCTTTTGGTAATAGTGTTTTTCACCTGCTCACCTATTCGCGCTTCGATTCAAACTCCCATGAACCCCACGTTTATGTCCTTCACAAATGGTTCTGGACCGCCTTTCATTGAAATCTATGCGTCTGTGTGTGACATTGGGACGAAGGTATTCTACACAGACTGCACCTCATGCCGCAGCTGTGGGCAGCCCTCCTTTCATGCATTGCTGAGAAATGATATGGCTGCACATTTGTAATTAACAAATGATAGTGCCTCAAAGTATCTCCTTTTTTCATTTTTACCGGCGCCTGAGTGAAACATAATGCGTTGCGCAAACGGAACGTTATTGTGACTAATTAGTGTAGGAGCATGCGGCAGCATGATCTGCTGGCCCGTACTTTGAAGCAACAAACAGTCCAGCATTATGGTTACTCTAGGTAAAGCCTATTTAGTAGTTCCCATATAAGACGCTCCTTTTGGTGCTAGCTTTTGCGTTCGCCTATGCATTTGTACTGCGAGAGATTTTAGGTAGCCGAAACACCACTCTTACAAGTATATTAAGGTGCCGGGACACGCGATCAAGGTTTCAGCTCCGGGAAGCACATGGACGACTAGAGCAATTTTTTCTTCGGTACATTGCAATGATCGGCGCAACAAAGAGTTCTTTTTCCATTCTCGAATGAATATTTTGCTCACAATATTTTTAATATACTACAGATAATGCAGGGGCAAGCCGCGAAAGCGGCATCGAGGAAGACGACATGTGGTTGAGGCTGGCGCGAGCCTAGCCACTTTTGTTCACGCTAGAAAAAGGTATTGCAAATATATTGTAAATATACCGTCTGCCGTCATGTAACATTTTGTTGGAAGGTGCGGGCTATCGTATTTACGCACGACGGAGCTCGACGCGCTGGACTTTCTGAAAAACTGCTTTCCTGGTACCCAGTACCATACCGTGTGTTACGCCCGGTAACAAACGTCACTTATACGAGGGAGGCCCCCCCCCCCCCCCCAACCCTTCCTGAACCCCTGATGCACCGGCCACAGTCATCGTCCGTGTGTTCCTCCGGGAACTGTACCGCTCGCCCATACGTTAGAAAGCACCGAGACGGTGGATGAGCAGCCGGGGGTCGTGTTACTATGCTAGAGGTAATGCAGGAGCAAACCTCGAGAGTGGCATCGAAGAAGACGACGGGTTTTTTCAGGCTGACGCAGCTTTGGCCAATTTTGTTCCCGCTGAAGCGCAGTGTTAATATATTGCATATATACAGTCGTTCAGGTAACAATATCAGTTCAATACTCACGTGAATCTTCACAGGCGATAAAAGCCGTAGCAATGGCGAGTATAGCAACATAAGTAGTCTTCATTGTTTCACTGTTCCCAATGGAAAAACAGCGCATAGGAATTTATTTTCAGCAGTTTCATCAATGAGGCATCAATGGTTGCATTCAGCTATTCTGGAGCGCATGTTAAAGGGCCCCAAAGCACCCCTCGCTATTTGTTTAACACTTCACGTAAACAAGCGCATCGACATGAGCACGCCGTCACGATCATCGTTGCCAAACGCGGCAGCGCTGCGTGCCGCGGGAGAGCTACAAAGCGAACGAAACTACACCGTTGGCTCTCCGGATATTTTCTATGTTCCCCAGCTCGTCCTGACGTCGGTAGGCATCTCTGATGTTGTCACAAATGTCTGGTGCTGTTAATGGTGGAACGACCGCTGGCAAGGTATGCAAGACATTACGCACAACTCCCTCGTCCTCGTCGCGTTGCTCGCCGTGCCCTTGTAGGCAGCCAGTGGGGGCAAAGAATAGGAACGCCGACAGAAGGGTCACCCTGTGAGGCTCTTCAACACAGCCAGTCACCATACGGTTCCATTGTATTGGCAAGTCCATTAGCTGCACCCTTCCTAGGACGACAGGCCGGCAGAAAGCAATCGAGCTCATTGGCGATAGCCTGTCACGTGACGTTTGGAGTAGTAGTCGGCGTGGAAAGGACGGCACCGGTCAGACGGCGCATAGCGAAGGAAAGAGCGGTATGAGTGGGGACCAGTTTTCAACCATAAAACTCGTGTAACGCCGCTATTACTTCACCGTTTAGAAAAATTCTTGCGGCGGCGCATTCGTTGCCTATTCGTGTACAGCTGCAACACCGAAACTAAATTTCGACCACTGGGTGGTTTAGGGGACCTCTAAGAAGACAGTTCACTGGCGCTCTGAGCGGGGATGCTGTTTTACTTGCACAGATATGTACCATCACTGCGTTGTCAAGCCACTTGTGCTGAGCGCTTCTGTGCATTCACATCGCCTGTTGGCGTTTTGAATTGAATTCAAGCTGCCGTAGCCTGTGTCCCTGGTACGATGTTACGGAAATTGTTAAATCCGAGCGGTTTTCGTTACGTATGCACAATGTAAAAGATGAAGGCAACAATTTTACCCCCCTCCCTTCCCCCGCCCCCGTAGAATTGTATAGCTAGGATCTACCAATAACGCAGTCCAACTTCGTATGACCAACAAAAAACAGCCGTAATTTAAGGGTAGAAAAAGTTAATAGAATGAGTTGCAGCGCTCCTATCCTCATCGTTAGGAACAAACTCTGCTTTAGTCTCTCAGAAGGCGATCTCAGTGGTATCGAGAAATTATTTGCTGTGTACTTCAAACGGCGAATAAAATAAAGTCTATATATATATATATATATATATATATATATATATATATATATATATATATATATATATATATAGTTGCAGCAAGGAAATCACGTTGGCCCCGGTACAATAAGGAACAAAAGGGAGTACGACGCACTTTGGTTTTTGCACAGTATATTTACTGACGTTTCGGCTGGTGGACCAGCCTTTGTCAAAAGTGACAAAGGCTGGTCCACCAGCCGAAACGTCAGTAAATATACTGTGCAAAAACCAACGTGCGTCGTACTCCCTTTTGTTCCTTATATATATATATATATATATATATATATATATATAGTGAAGCAGGGGTAATCACGCCGTTTTATTAAGCCTTGAGGCTACGGAGAATGGCTGACCCCAAGGCGCAGATTGGACCCAAGATGGCACCCCATCACAGACAAAGATGAAGAGAGCGTGATGATGATGAGTATGTACAGATGTCATGTTGTGGTATTTGCACAATATACCAGCTCAAAGTTAAGCACTCCAGGTCTTGGCCAATCCCCCGTAGTGGGTATGCGCCATATTTGAAGGATCATCATCATCATCATCATCATTGCCCACACTAATTTGCCGCGCGCGAGAGCGGCCATCCTGGCCGCAACTTAAAGGCCAACTCCGGCGATTTTCTGACCATGTCAAAGTAGTGGCATTTTTAGCTTCTAGAGACCCCCCTGTCGCCTGTATGACAGCATAATTGCCCCTAGAATTAGAAAATAATTTTAAATAAGCGAGAAACGTGAAAACGAAACCGAAAACTCCTCCGAGCAGCCAAGCCGTGCCCCTACGAGTGACGTCACAAGTGTCTAGTGGGAGGGTGCGCAAGGCATGCCGGTCGCGACAGCGCGAAGCTCGAAAGCGCTGGAGAGCAGACGCTCAGCGCGTCCGCCGGATAGCACTGATCCACCGCTCGCGAAGTGCATCGTCGCGAGGAAAGTTGTGATAACTAACTTTCCTTAGTTGCTGCGCGTTGTGAGTTGTTTCTGCAGCCAACAACGCAACACCACTTGCCACCCGACAGCACTATACGATCCACACGGCAGCAACTTGTAAAGGCCGGTCCCCACTAGCGGAAAAAACGCGCGCGGCGAGATTCGTGAAAAGCGGCAGCAACGCGCGGCAGATGCTCGAATGGGTCGAGACCCATTCTTTCGCGGCCGCCGCGAAACAAGCACCAATCAGAAGCGAGACGCGGAGACGTGCCGACGGTTGGATGGATGGATATTAGGATTCTATTTGCTCCATACTTTTGCGCCACCAATACTCTAAGCGCCTTTTACTTATCTCTATCGCCGACATGTTCAGCTTTCCCGTGTTACTCCTGAAACCCATGGCCTCCTGTAGGGTAGTGTCCACAGCTACACCTGGGTGGACATCTGTACATTCAATCAAAATATGGTCTGTCCTTTCCCTAGCTTCTCTTGAAGGGCATCGGCTCCTCAGGACAATTTGTGAATAAAGTTCGTTGACTGACTGACTGATTTTCCACAGCACGTACATGTGTCCCCTTCTTTATTGAATTTCGCTCTGTAACTTCGGGTTCTCAGGCAACCGGACCTTGCTTCAAACAGTAAAGCGCTTCCCTTTGAATTATCGTAAAATTTTTCTCTCTTGATTTCGTCTTTCTCTTTTCTGTAGTTGTTCAATGCCGGCTTCTTCTCCATTCCTGCTATCCAATCCGACTTCTCCGCCGCTCCTTTTTTTTTTTACACGGTGGTGCGGACGCGTGGCGCCATCTATCCGTCAAGCGTCGAACCATAACACACAGCCTCTGAGATTTGAAAGTTACATGGCCGTCGTAAAATCTCAGAGGCCATGCCCAGACCTATATACAGTTTTCTTTAAGCCTACCCGTACCGAGACGCCGGGCAAGAAGTATCCTCGCAGTAGCAGTTTTTTGATAGCGTGACCAGCAGTAGCGCTAGAAAGACATGCATGGTCGATGAAAGACGAAATCATCTGATTAGAGCTCACGTTTCGCGAGACCTTTCGAATGGAACAACACAAGGTCGTTCTTGGCTGCCTCGTCGCCGCTTGGCGCAAAACGCGAGTGGGGACTTGACGCGTGCGTGCCGCGGAAGCGCTCGCCGCGCGCGTTTTTGCCGCTAATGGGAACCGGCCATAACGCCTGGCTCTAGCGCACAATCGTGCTCTTGTCCGCGTTCTCGTCGCTGCCGGGCTGGCGTCGTCTGCACTATCCCGGCATTCTCCGCGTTGGACACTTGTAGCGTCATACCCAATGTGGCCTGTAACTGAAGGGGTGGTAAGGTAGGGCGTTCGAGTCAATTAATTAAATTCATTTGTAAGGAATATGTGCAACTCTCGAGCCTCATTTTCTCAGGGCATGATGTAAGTACGCAGAGTAACGTACCCAGTGAATTTCATCAGCACCCGTTGACATGAAAAAATCGCCGGAGTTGGCCTTTAAGGGGATAGAGAGCGCTGGGTGAAAGGCTTCATACGGGAAACGTGGACCACTTCGGTAGCGCGGTAGCGGCGGTCAGTTGGAACGACAACAGGTGCCACGCGATAGTTGACGGGGGAGGTCTGCGCCAAGACGGTGTAGGGGCCGATGAAGCGAAACTGAAATTTGTCACATAAGCCAGTGGTGCGAACTGGTGTCCAGAGCAGCACTTCATCGCCAGGGCTGAAGGACACGATGCGGCGATGTGCGTCATAGTGATCTTTGCGGTCACGCTGTCTAGCTTCAGTGTTCATGCGGGCGAGCTGGCGACAACGCAGGAGACGGGACAGATATTGGAAGCGAGGACATACCGTGGCGCCGCCACGCGGGAGAACCGGTGTGACGCGCAAAGTTGGATCGCTCCGCCAGCACTGCCTTGCTCAGCCCGGAGCTGCTTTGCGCGTCGCCTTTTTATTGTTGTTGCCGTTTATTTCAGCTAGACGATATCTGTAAAATACTGTTGTGGCTACGTTATTGATTCTTCAACAAGGTAATTAACTCTTCCGGAAAAAGAATAGGTTCATTACAAAGCTTTAGACACCGCGTCGACTGCTGTTGTCGTCTGCTATATTCACCGGCGAGGATGCCGCGCGTGCGGAGTCCGCTGGTTTTTTCAGGTGAGATAGCATTTTGATGAATGAAAAGTAAGCATCAAGATGGTTTTAGCGCGCGGTTGCGGTAAATACACATAGCTTTTGGCCGCAAGAAAAGCGTGCGACGTGTTTCTCGTGCAATTCATTCATTGTATGTTTGCATCAACAAAGGGACCGCCGTTGACAAGAAGAAATCGAATTACCAAATTTGTATTCATGCTGAACACGCATACCCCCATGCAGTGCGATGCGAGTGGTTCCTTCATTTTTGCGGAAAGCAGCAGGCATATAGCTGCATTCAATCGCGACGTCGGCCTTTCTCGCATGATTTAAGGTGTACACACGACATACGCACATGCGCGCCTCATTAAACCTTGTTATTTTCGAACAGGGGGTTCACCTTAGGACGCTGTGGCTTGATCACAATTTAAATTCTCGCCAGCATGACCCCAAGGACACTAGCCTGGAGTACAGTTGTCCGTTGCTTCTCTTTCTGTTGCTTATTTTTCCCGCGTATTCAAGACGGTCGTCACACGGCGATTTTCGATCGCGGTCGAGCCAGTTCATGGCTGCATTTTTCGACCAATGACTCCCGTCCGTATTTTGCACGAAGGGGCCAATAGCGATCGAAAATACAGCGTAAGACCGGACGTATTAGTTTACTCATTTGAATGCACTAGCAGAGACTCCGGAACGGGGTTGGGGGGGGGCGGTCGCCCCCCTACCATTTTTCTAGAGGGGGCTTGGCCCCCCCTCCCACTTTCCAACCGTTTACGCTGAAATAAAAATTTTTGACAAGAATTTTCAAGCTGGTGGTAGTTAAAAAAACCCCAGGTGGTCGAAATTTCCGGAGTCTTCTACCACGGAGTCTCTCATAATCAAAGCTGTTTTTGGGACGTACGTTAAACGCCACAAATCAGTCAATCAATTAAGCTGGTGGTTCTGTGGTGCAGTGCTTTCCAAAACACTGGATCACACAACATGGGTTGCGCGGTGTGCCGCAGGTTTTCAGTACTTCCGAAAGTCCCAAACATTTTGAAATGTATACCAATGTGAAATGAGCGATGATGCAAATATGTAAAATATTAAACGGCTAATACGAATTAAAACAATAATTGATTTCATTAATATTATAGTAAATAATAATACATAATCTGCATTTTAAATAAATTAGAATCGACAAATACTGAGAACGAAAATAATCAACACAACATGCAAAGACGACAATAAATGCCCCCCCCCCCCCCTGCACACACACACTCCGAAAAACGTTCCGGAGTCCCTTTGCACTAGTACGCTGCAAAGTGTAACTTATTGTGGTCTAAATGATTCAGTGAAACTATCAGTGTCCAGCATCTAACCCTTAATCGATAAGCCGTATGACACTCCGCGGCTGCTGATAGAAGGAGAATCTATGTTTGAAGCTGGCCACGTCGTCGTCTGCAGTGTAAAAGGGGAGAGAGAGAGAATATTTTATTGATGAATCCGGAGATGTTAGCCTGGTTAATGGCCTGGGTGTAAAAGGGGAAGAAGTGATACTGGCTGGGTTCATTTTGCAGACGACGTTTTTTAGAATATACCAAGTTTCCAATAACTCCGAGCGCACTTTTCAGCTTTTGTGGTCGCTAGGTGTCTGCGAACGTGAAATAAACGCGAATCGACGATGTTTGTAGATAAAAACGCTGGCGAATGGCTGTTGAAGCGCGCGTGAACTGCGGGAACCGTCCGCTTCGGCGGAGGCTCGGCGCGAGGTGGGATCGTGGGGTCACGTGATCCAACTTTGCACGTCAGAACGACCGGAGCGCCAGCCCCTCCAGTGGTGGCCCTCGCGCCCAATTCTTCACAGGTCGATGAAGATTCTTTGATAGGTGCCACGAAAAAAGAAACGTCAAGAAAATAAGAGGGCGAACGGCCATAGACGAGGTAGAACGGCGAGTAGCCGGTTGTGCGTTGTACAGACGTATTATACGCAAAAGTTACAAATGGCAAAATTGTGTCCCAGTTCTTGTGGTCTGGCTGAATGTACATGGCGATCATGTCGGACAGTGCGCGGTGAAATCGCTCGGTTAGGCCGTTGGTCTGCGGGTGGTAGCTCGAGGTTGTCTTGTGGATGGTGCCGGATGCTCTGAGAACTTCGTGGACTATTCGTGAGAGGAATGCTTTTCCACGGTCGCTCAAAATGACGTGAGGAGCACCGTGACGGAGTATTAAAGATTGAAGGATGCATTCAGCGACTTCAGATGCTGACGCTGAAAGCACACAAGCGGTCTCGGCGTAGCGTGTCAAAAGGTCCACGGCTGTCACGATCTATCGGTTACCGCGCGAAGTCAGAGGAAGGGGACCGCAGAGGCCAACACCGACGACTTCGAAGGGTTCTGACGGACACGGAAGCCGTTGCAGCTGTCCGCTTCGTGGTGTTGTAGGGAGCTTTCGACGCTGACAACGGGCGCAAGAAGCGACATATCTCGCTACACTAGCAGACAAGCCTGGCCAATAGAAGCGAGCTTTGACGCGGTCATAGGTTTTATGAAAACCGAGGTGACCAGAAGTCATACCGTCGTGAAAAGCCTGACGGACTTGAGGCCTTAGAGGCACCCAGCGTCGGCCGTCAGGGTGGTATACAAGGCGGTACAAGATGTCGTCTGCGATCTTAAACTGTGCCAGCTGACGAGGAAGGCGGGCGTTAGGTGGAAGCGAAGTTCCTTTAAGGCGGTCTACGATGCGCTGACAATAAGGGTCGGCAAGCTGGTGAGACTGGAATGATGTATTGTCATGCGGCGGTACATGGTCCACTGTAGCTAACGACGTAGCGTACGAGGAGGAATCTTGCGGGAGCTTGGCGCAGAAGACGGTTGAAGACCCATTGCAGTGTGTCGCAGGAAGCGAACACCGAGAAAGTGCGTCTGCATCCTGGTGTTTTCGACCGGACTTGTAGGTAATGGTGAAGTCGTACTCTTGTAGACGTATAATCCACCGACCAAGGCGCCCAGACAGGTTCTTCAACGTCGAAAGCCAGCATAAGGCGTGATGGTCCGTGGCGATGGTAAAATGACGCCCGTGAAGGTAAGGTCGAAATTTCTGCACAGACCAAACGACGGCTAGACATTCTTGTTCAGTGATGGTGTAGTTCCTTTCGGCGTTTGTCAGAACGCGGCTTACGTAAGAAACGACCCGTTCTCGGGAAGACTCGTCTCGCTGGAGGAGAATGCCACCAGTGCCGTGACCACTGGCGTCGGTATGCAGGAGAGTAGGTGCGGTTTCGTAAAAATGGCCGAGTATGGGCTCAGAAGTGAGGGCGCGCTTAAGATAGTCGAAAGCTGATTCGCATTCGGGCGACCATACAAAGGGAACATTAGATCCGAGTAGCTTGTGCAAAGGGGAAGCTATGGTGGCGAAGTGCCGTAGGAATCGGCGAAAATTGGAAGCGAGGCCTAAAAAACTGCGCAGATCTTTGGCCTTCTCGGGACGAGGAAAGTGCAGAACTGCGGAAACCTTGTCAGACGGGGTGACAGACTTGATAGACGGGGGTGGCAGAGGACGGAGGACCGAAGGGCACTCTCCACCACTTGTGAAGCAGGGGTAATTACGCCGTTTTATTAAGCCTTGAGGCTACGGAGAATGGCTGACCCCAAGGCGCAGATTGGACCCAAGATGGCAACCCACGACAGACAAAGATGAAGAGAGCGAGATGATGGCTGTGTTCCAATTCTGGACAGTATTGTAGACAGCCTACCTTGGCAGCTTCAGAGACAGCTCCGCGTCCTTGTCGTCCGAGTAATGGAACGCGCCCGGATGACGTTTGCGCGACGAGGCGTCACCTCGCGTCGACAAAAGGAAGCTAAAAAACGCTCACAATTTTCGTTAATTTTGCTTATTTCGTGTTCCAATCTACGAAAAGCTCAGTGCATCTCACATAAATTGCGTAAGAAAGCTCCTATTTGCGAGCAGACGACCGCTCCGGCGAGGTTCATGGATATTCAAACAATTCTCGCAGCCGCCATCTTGTTTGGACAGCAAAGTAGCCTGCATCGTTTTTGTCTTCGTATGCCGTCTTCGCGAAGCTGTCTATTTTGCCGTCTACGTGAGAAATGGAATGGGACTTAAGATGGCCGCTGTTACGTAGCCGTCTATTTAGCCGTCTACCGTGAGTATTGGAACACACCCGATGATGAGTATGTACAGATGAAGTAGAAGTGCCTAATGATTGCCCACAATATATATAGGTAAAACATGATTAAGAGGGATAGCCACAGGCAAATACGTACACTCATATATTTGCAGTGAAGCTCTTTTAGTCGCGTGGTCAGCAGGAAACGCCAGGCTAAAGAAAGGCAAGGCAGCATAGCGCGGTGTTGAGGAGAGTTCCACGGCTAGGGGAGCGTGGCGCATGCGCATAAGGCACCCGGTGCAGCGCGTGTGAATAGGTGGTGTTGCGTCATCTTTCGCTTGTACCGATGATGGTGATGATTGTGGTTCGGTTAAGGAAATGACGCTAATTTCTGCCGCCCTTTTAGGGAGCACGGCTAAGTGTCAGTGCGGGTAGGGGAAAGGGAGTGAAAGGAATACAAAGTAGAGAAAGGCCGTATTCAAGGGCTCCGGGAATTTTGACACCTGGGGTTCTTTAACGTACACTGACAACGCAAAGTACGCGGGCTCTGGCATTTCCGCCTCCTTCGAAAATGGGACCGCCGCGGCCGGGATCAAACCCAAGTTTTTTGGGTGGCCACCGATAAAAAAATTCACAGCATATCCACGGAGTGAATGATGATGAGTGCGCGAAGCTCCGGAGGTTCGTCGTAGATCGCGCCGAGTTCCGGATTAATTTAGTTAACGCGCACGCTACGAATCCTTATGGTTCAACTACGCACAAGTGAAATCTCCCACCGGCACTTCATTGCAAGTCAAGATCCGGTGCCTATATATACATATGGGTGGCCCGTGAACGGCTCTCTAGCGCGAGCAGTCGGTATTTTTCAATCAAGAAACTCGCTAGAAGACGCTGCCTGCGTCTTGTCTCTCGCGGGTGAGGGCGCGTTCTCCTTCTTTGCGAACTTGGTAGCGCGTTCATTGAAGAAAGAGCGTTTCTATAGTCAACGCGCGCCTTTCGCTCTCTCTGTCTCTCTCTCTCTCACAAGACAGCAGACGGAAGAGTGAGAGAGCTCGCGCGCCGGGAGGCACGCGCCGAGGGCGCGCCTCCCACACGCGCCCTCCTAGTAGCGCGTTTCCACACGCGCCCTCCTAGTAGGTAACGCGCTACTACAATGGTCGGACAGACCCAAACCTTAAGGAGCTTCGCCCCTAAAATAGCGTCGCGCAGCATAGGGGAAGCGAGGAAGGGAGGAGGAGTGAAGCAGGCGATAGTGGGTCGCGGACAGCTGCGGCCGACACCGACCGCGTTTCCCCGCGCTCGCGCCGAACGTGCCCGGTGTCCGTGACTCTAGCGGAACATAAAGTCCTTAGATCGAAGAGATCTAGGGACTTTAGCGGAGCAGAGACCGGTCTGGCAGAGACCGGTCTGACTCTAGAACAGAGACCGGTCTGGCAGTTCATGCAGTTCATCGCAGCCTACCACATGTAGACCACAGAAAGTAAAGATTCCAGAAGGGCAGCGTGAACAATGCTCGACGAGAAGAACAAAACCCACTTGCTCAGCAGCGTCGTAGGCAAAACCCAGCAGCTCTCGCACAAGACGCCGAGTGTATGTATGCCTGTAAAATGCATGTGAAATTCAAACTACGCCGCCATGGGTAATCGTTGTGGGTGCAGTTTACAGATTCGATGTCCAGCCACCTTCAACGCGTGGATTGGAGCTGCAATTTTCTTTCTTTTGCTTACTGCCAAGACGGCACGAGCGGCGCCGTGAGGATTGGTTGACTGTGGTTTGGTCAAGGAAAGGGCCCTAGTTTCTGTAGCCCATGTAGGGAGCACGGGTAAGAGCCAATGCGGGTAGAGGAAAGATTCTGAAAGAGACAGAACCGAGAGAAAAGCTGTAGTGGTGGCCTCCAAAAATCTTGACCACCTGTGGTTCTTTAACGTGCACTGACAACGCGCAGTACACGGCACTGTGGCCTGGGGCAGTGTTGAGGTGGAGAAGAATGGAGGTCAATGGAATGGCAAATGTTACCGAGTGGAGTGGAGTGCTTCCATTGCAGAGTTTGTATGATGGAGTTTGTGAAGTCATCCAAGTTCCCAGTACTAAATGCTACTATACACTATTGCTTTTTTCCCCTGTTTATTCTCGTTCCCGTTTCGTTTTCGTTCCTCTTTTCAAATCGTACTCTTATAGGTCTTCTGACTCTTTTTTGTTCAACGGAGTTCTCGAGACCAGTGGTTGTGTTCCGTGAGGTTATTCGGATTTCCTCCATGACTGGGAGTGTGTTGAAGGAGAATTGTGAGGTAATATACAAGTGTGTCACACCTATGTTGCAGCGAACACCTTGTGAGGTGATTTGACTATGCTTTTTGATCTATGTGATCAGAAGTGGGATATGAACAGGTCTTCCAAAGTATCCAGTTAGGTGTTCCATGTGTGAACAAAAAAGTGGAAGTAGTACTGGGCAAATTTGGCTGAAATTTATGGCTTAACCTGTAGAAGGGTTGAGAGACACTGAGTTGGGAGAAATGCGGTATACGAGTGAGAAGATGAGGACGTTCGGCGGGAGAAAGAAAATGAGTGGTGAGGAAGATGGAAGTTCCAGACAGCGGAAAGAAAACATTTTTCTTTTTTTGCCAAATGATATAGCACCGCGCCAATATAGCTCACAGCCTCCAAGAAATGCCTACATGTCGGCCACCGGCAAGAGTGCGCATTCGTAGGCATGTTGAATTTCTTTTAGGTTTGCGTTATTGTTGCTCAGCAGGTGGTGAGTCCGATCGTATCACATGCATATCTTTCGTAACATAGCACGCCGTTAGGAGCTGGAGCTATCAACATTTGGGAGCAACCTGTCATTAACCGGTTCCGCAAAATATGTAGTAGGCCAGCGGTACTACAGTCTTTTACACTTGTATTATGTGCAGAATTCCACGCATTTGATTAAACATGGCAACAGTACAATACTTGCGGTGGAGATGCTAACTGTAATTTTCTTAAGAAAGGAAATAACCATTCTACGCCGCCTCTGGCTAACAGTGTCATTTGTCTAGGAGTGTCATAGGAGTGCATCGGCATAGCAGATAGTGCTGCATGTTTATTTCATTTCTGGCTCCTGCGTCCCCAGCGTAGGATAGCAAACTCGATATGTTGTTCTAGTTAACTTCAGTGCCTTCTGCGCACTTTTAGGGGCGAAGCTCCTTACGCCGTGGGTCGTTCCATCCTTTGATGTTGTCCCTTGTAGCCACCTCGCGCCGCCGGGAGGCACGCGCCGAGGGCGAGCGCGAGCCTCCCGGCGCGCGAGCTCTCTCACTCTTCCATCTGCTGTCTTGTGAGAGAGAGAGAGACAGAGAGAGAGAAAGCGAAAGGCGCGCGTTGACTATGGAAACGCTCTTTCTTCGATGAACGCTCTACCAGCTCGCAAAGAAGGAGAACGCGCCCTCACCCGCGAGAGACGTTGACGCAGGCAGCGTCTTCTAGCGAGTTTCTTGATTGAAAAATACCGACTGCTCGCGCTGGAGAACCGTTCACCGGCCACCCATATATATATATATATATATATAGGCACTGGATCTTGCAATGAAGTGCCGGTGGGAGATTTGTGCGTAGTTGAACCATAAGGATTCGTAGCGTGCGCGTTAACTAAATTAATCCGGAACTCGGCACGATCTACGATGAACCTCCGGAGCTTCGCCCACTCATCATCATTCACTCCGCGGATATGCGGGGATTTTTTTTTTATCTTTCCCTTTCTCTTATACGGACAGACAACTGGCGAGAACGTTTGAACGGACCTTTCTGCATTTGGAAAGAACCTAATTATAGTGTTGAAATCGAGCACCCTTTCGAGGTTTGAATAGGATCTGCACTTTTATCAGGGAACGTGCTTAAGCTAGCCGTAATTTGTCAGCGAGCCAGTTTTAATAGGAAGTCTTTTTAAGCTAGTCGTAATTTCTCAAGCATCGTGGAATACCACGTGACATTTCGTTACGTTATATTGGGAAGAACATGTCATGTGAACATTGCTTTACGTTATTATGGCGGAAACACGTGTCGTGACAATACGCCACGTGGTTTTGGCTGGAAGATGTCACGTGAAATTGCGTTGCGTGATTTTCGGGGAAGATGTGACGTGACATCGCCTTCTGTGATTTTGGGGAAATATGCCTAATTGCGCTATGTGATTACGGCGGGAACATGTGACGTGACGTTGCGTTACATGATTTTGGGTGATCACGTGATATGTTTCCGCCAAAACCACATAACAAAATGCCACGTGACATGCTACCGCCATAACACCACATCGCTATCAAGTGACCTGTTTCGGTAAACTATCGTTCAACTTCGCTGTGATCTGGCCTTGCACGACCTACGGGAAGCTGCGTACTTTTAAAGACGATAGTCTTTCTTGGGATACTTGAACGCAGAAATTTTGGCCTTTCTGTTTGTCTGTCTGTCACACGATTCAGCCACCCGACCAAAGTTTAAGCACTTTCCTAACGTCCAGCCATATTGAACTGGTAGCTGCGTTCATACTTGTGAACATTGTCGATCAAAAAGGTTACGCATATCTGAGGCACAACATCAATACGTAAGCATTAGGTGGTGTGTTCCTTTACTAGAAAATACATGGATACGTAATTCTAAAGAACCTAGTGTTTGTAAGGCTGCTCTAAAATGCGACGCTATGCACGAAAAAGGCCTCTGCCGACGATTTCGTGCTGCCACCCAGCAGTTCCCCACTCATTCTGCAAAAGCTCATGTTTCCTGACGGCTGTGCCAGATGGCGTCCATATCTGACGCAGCGTAGTATGGGCGGCAGAAGACTATCGTATTTCGGCATTTGCAGCGAAGCACGCAGATTCGCGGCCATTTTTTATTTCTTTATTTCCTTTCTGTGTATCTTTCTTTTTTCCTTCTTTCTTTGGTAGAAAATCGAGGCCATTTTTGTGATCACACATGTTCGCATCTCGATACCGTACGTGTGTGTCAAAATGGTTAACTCACTGCTTCGGAACTGAAGTGACCACGTTCTCGTACGCAGAGGAGCCAAGCAAAAGCCGTTTATTGCAAGGAACGTGTGCAATATATAGCGCACAGAAGGAAAGAGGGAAAGGGAAGCCAGTGATAAGTAAGTGTGCACGGCATTCATCGGCATGTGCGGTGCACGACGATATAACAGGAACGGTTGGGCCCTGGTTCAAACCGCATAACAGGCAACAAATTTTGTCTGTTTCTTCCTCCCTTTCTTCTGTTCTCGGTAGAGTCTAAGGCGTTCATGTGGTGTGAGATGTGAATTCGACGCTAGAATTTAAACGCGCGCACTTGCAGCTTATTGGTCAAAGCGAGATCACGGGACCTGCCGAAACAGCCAATGGAAATCCTGCCTGCTGCAATGCCGACGTCAACACTGCGTCCGCAAGACAGCTTTGCAGTAAATCGGGATATTGTGCCCTAGTCTAATCACTGCGGTGTACTCCGTATATTATTATAGTGGTGGTGCTTCCACAATGCAAGCTGCTTGCCTCAACTCAGTGAAAAGCATTATATATGCATTATCTTACGCACACATCACGCATGCTTGATAACATTTAAGGCTTGTAGGGCAAATTTGAAAAACGTATTACTCTAGAAATTTTTCTGGGAGAGAAATGACAAAGTGCACTTTATGGATGCTGCGTAAATTCTGACCCAGTACCTTTATTATGAAAACACTCGCTCCTATTTTAGCGTGTGCCGGTAAATACGAGAGCATTAACGTTGAATTAACCTGTACAAACATATCGACAGGAAATTAAGGTAAAATTGACAATGTTAACGCCGTAAGTCAGCGAGGACGCGGTATCACTTCTCCACAAGTACCAATGTAGTGCAGGTTGCCATGATTGAGCGACGCAGAAAACTAAGTGACGGGCAGTACATGAAGTGCGCATTCCAACAGCTGTTTCCTCTCTGTTAGCCACTGCACTTTTGTGCATATTGACTCTAACGTTGCCGTCGCCACTCATGGTGTTCATCTTGCTCTCGAGGAGTCCGAATACATTGGCTTCACATAGCACAATCGCAAAACATAAGAAATTATTTGCTACGCGCATTTTTTTCTGTCGCACATGAAAGTGTGTTCACGTCAGTCCTTGATTCGCACGCAGCAGTTGCCGCTTGCAATGTAGTTGCCTCCAGTTGCAACTGGTGCAGGGAAGCGGAAACAGCTTCATGGGAAGGAGCTTGATGAAAAGAACGTGTTACGATCTGTCACGTGTCACTGACGCATATTTTGCAATTTTGATAGCTAACGAAAGGAACACTGTTCTCTTCGTGGGACTGAATAAATCCTGGTGTGCTGGTCATGTAGATATTCGCTGTAAGATATTTGAGGTGCGAACGTGTGTAGTTATCAAGCGCGCTGGCAAAGGCCCCCTCCAACACTTTCCCAAGTGGTCGTCTGGTGATATATTACACAAACACCCTATTGGCTCTTGAATCACGAACCACAAGAAAATTTTTTAAATCCGTCAGGTATTAGCGACGTTACACCGTCAAGTTTGAGAGGAGTTCGCGGTCCGTGCACTTTCACCCTTCTTTAGTCCCGGCGAATGCGCTGGAGGCTTCACAGAGGGGCGCGAAAGAGTTACACGAATGTACGCCAGCACGCATCCTGACCTTGAACAGCGCGCGTCCGCAATAACGACACTTGTCGCGCAAGGGTGGCCAAAGTCACTACGGGGACGTGGCGCCGCCCAGCGGCGTCTGCTGTAACTGCGCCCGCAAATTAACCAAAGGTGTACATCTC
Organism: Hyalomma asiaticum; assembly: GCA_013339685.2. NCBI lineage: Eukaryota > Metazoa > Arthropoda > Arachnida > Ixodida > Ixodidae > Hyalomma > Hyalomma asiaticum. The sequence goes on along the minus strand of JABSTT010002124.1, from coordinate 13,888 downwards.
CCTCCTCCTGCGTAGTGAGTGTCCTTCGAACGACGTGGCTTGTTTGAAGAAGCGCGGATACATTCCAGCTGTATCTTTAAACCAAATTGCAAATTCCTTGCTGCGTGCACTGGGATAATATCTGACCGACATTTTCTGTTGAAGCCTCCGTGACTGATCGGCATAGCTTTCTTGTTATGTCCCAAAACCGTTGCGTATCCTTTTTAAAAGGGCCCTGAAATTCAAACGAGGCATGTTGCTTTTGTTACATCGGCATTATTTGGAGACGCCAATATCTGTTGTCTGCTTTTATTTTGAATTCGTAAGATGAATAACTTCTTCTTGCCTGTGTGAACTTTGAAAGTTCCTTTTGCATTTATCGCATCGCAATACCAGGAACCCGTCTCGGCATAAGACTCGTTGAGTGAAATTAAGTCCCAAAGACACTTAAAATATCAAAATGCATCTTGAAGTGATTCTTTCGCAAAAAAATATGAAAAACGACAGCCATGGCTATACAGTCTTGTCCGCAGTTCAGGTGCACATTTCGCAGAGTTGCCGTCCTTAGCCTTGATTTAGCTTACACTAGACGATATAATTATGGAATGATTTCGGTGGTGTTATCTTACATTTGCAAGTTACGTGTGGGCTCCAGGTGTCACAAGGAGACTGATCAGCTTTTTTATTCCGCTGACTGTATTCGTCACTCACTGGTCCCGCTACATGTGTGAGATAAACGCAATGTATTTACATGAGCGCTTATGTATTACCACGCAGCAGCATGGTTTGCCTAGGGAGGTCCCACAATAATAATTAAGTCGCAAGTGCGTGTCGTTTGATGCAACATGTGTTATCCAGTGTCAGCGCGTTTACCGGACATTTATTGTTCTGTTGCAGTGTTACTTTCTACGGCACATTTCTCTCAGAAAATGTCTGAAACGCTTTTGACGATTTTGTGCAAACATGTTGATCAGGTGTCGCAAGTCCGTCTGAGGATAAATGACAACGCTCTGCGTTATGTGAGCAATTTACTAGATGGCCTTAGTACGAGCACCTCTCAGCACCCAAAAGACTTGCATCAAGTGTCTTCAACCCGGCCCTGCCCGCAGGTCGTCCCACGGGCAGGCGACGTCATGCTCACGACTGATTTGATTGGCTGCAGCCCTTAATGACGTCAGCAGTAACTTTTTCCACCGCCACATACGCGCAGCATCTGGCGGCGCAGATTTAAGCCACCGCAAAAACTGGCATGCGCCAGTTCTTGGATGCCACGAAAAACGCAGCGCCCGCTTTGAGGGTACCGTGCATGGCGCGGCGGTTGCTAGCGCGGACCCAGCCCATCGACCCAGCTGAGAAGGAGAAGCGCCTTCGAAAAGGATTGGAATGTTTCGTAACGAGAGCTACATTGGGCGTATTCTCGCCGTTTCGCTGTGGCCGGTGGCCACACCGTGAGCTGAGCCGTTGCCTAGCAACCTCGCCGCAGCCGGCAGCGCCGCTCGCCGCACCATCGGGCATGACGTCAGAGGAGGAGCCGGTGAAACCGTGAGCTGAGCCATTGCCTAGCAACCGCCGCAGCTGGCAGCGTCGCTTGCCGCGCTACCTGGCAACGTCAGAGGACGAGCCGGTGAAACTATAGTTGCACAGAGGAGGAGCCGGCGTTGCATCGTATATATAGCAGGGGCGGCTCGGTGGGATTCGTTCCACCGAGCCGAATTGTGTCAGAGACATTGAGATGGCTGCGCGCTACTTCATCGACCATCGGGCCGTCTTTTTGCCAACTGAGACACAAAAAATGATTAAGACCTTCAAAATAGATGCGTTACACTTTAAATAAAAATGCCTAGTCTTTAATGTAACCATAACTTAAGGACAGGTAACAACCAAACCTAAACACTCAGACTTACAAAGCTAAACGACAAAGATGTAACCGTACAGAGAACCAAGCTAAACAATAAGATTAACCGTACCTCTCGCTACGCACACCTAGACATACTGAATTAAAACACAGCGAATTTTTTTTTACCAGTAGCTGCCTTGATGCACGGCCAGCTTATTAGCTGACAAAGTGTCAAAAAGCGTTTCATGGACCGTTTAACATAGTGCCCAGATTGCATGAAAAGGAAAATACGTACCACAAGAATAAGCTGAACGCTGATTGTAGCTGCGTGGATGGTGTGCTGAAATTTGTAGTGTCTACGTAGAGGTGGAGCGTGTTACGGCTCCTCCTACTACTAACGAGCTTTTCGCTAGATGTAACACGTGCCAATCAAGGCGCGAGACATATCCTGTATGGCTCGTGTCACTGGGCCGTCGCAAAGGTACAATGATTAGAGCCACGCAAAGTGCAAGGAAACTAATGCATCAAAAAGAGATGACGTCAATTAGTATGATATCGCGAAAATTGTCGAGAGGTCGTTGTGTACGTCAGTGGATTTTTATTAGTTCATAAAGCTCTTGTCATTATGAACGCCACCCATGCCTGTTGAGGTTTCACACGATAAACAATTGAATGTATTGAACGCAACACGATCAATCATGCCTACACGAAGCTTCGTAAAGAGTATGCACTGTGAACAAACTGGCTAATTGCTTGCCGCACGCTTATTGAAGTTGGCAAAGGCGCATGAACTACTCTAAGGCTGCATGCCAGTGCAAGTGAGTTAAATTGAATAAAGAAGGACATGGGATATACGGCTGGCATGCCAATTTTTCAGTATCTTCAATGCTCGAATGCTCTACAGAAAGGAGCAGTTCAAACAAAAAGCAATATTTCAGCATCTAGTGCTGATGACAACCTTCAGCAGCGGATTTAAGCGCTTAAGAGGCGAGAATAGTGACCATGGAGATGGACAGATGGTTCCATTTTATGGCTGTTTTCGGCATCAACGAATCAGAAAACAAAGTTAGTTTGAAAAAATAAAGCGAATTTACTTTATCATGGTGATTAGTACGACACTCAAATATAATGGTTCATTGAGAACGTAACCTTTGGCACGTAGGTTAGAAAAAGCCTTATGAATTAACTATAAGGAAGTAAGTTTCCTGCTGAGAGAGATAGTAGGAAGTTGCAAATTTGTTCGATAGATGATACACTGAAAAACGAGAATGATTTTATAAAATGAAACGTTCTTTGCGGCTTTGTACTAATTTTATTTGACTAATATATAATTGTTTAATTGCGACCTACAGTGTACATGCATATTGTAGAAGAAACCTTGCAAATTTTATGTAACGCTATGTTAAGAGATGATGGTTAGTTTAGAAAGTCATGGCGTATGTAACGTAACTTGCGATTAGCATTATTAGCGACCTAGTTAATATGCGTTTGCTAAGAAAGGTTGGTAGTTATATGAACACTTAGATAATTAAATGAGGTCACTTCGCCTGGTACACATCCGTTTATGGATAAACAAGTAGTCGTGTTTCGCGTGATCCTCATGTGTTTGCACTTTTTAACGTTCAAATTGAATTGCTGAAGCAGCCGTCTAGCAGTCCATCAGTGATAAGAGCGTTACCAAGAATAGAAGTCATTTTTAACGCACATAACGTCCTTGCACGTCTTGTGTTAAAGTGACGCGCTGTAATGTCTTCTACAGGACAAGTGCTGCAATATACCGTGATAACGAAGCGTCGTACTTTCCAGTATAAATACTGCTGAAAAAAACTAGCCGCTTCATTTATCATGTGCCAAGCATTTGCTGGAGAAGTTAAGCCACTTCGACCACATCTATCTATCTATCTATCTATCTATCTATCTATCTATCTATCTATCTATCTATCTATCTATCTATCTATCTATCTATCTATCTATCTATCTATCTATCTATCTATCTATCTATCTATCTATCTAAAAAGCTGGCTGCTGTCAGGCAATTAGGCTCTGGGGACCTTCTATTGTTAAGATCTCCTGTAGCCATTTCAATCTCCTTAGACAAAATGTCTACTGATAATATTTCTGTTTTTTCGGTGTCTAATCAAAGTAAGCCGGTTAACAAAATGGTTCGCTTAACTAGGCTAGCATGGTACTCTTTGTAATACTCCGTAAAGGCATGTTTAATATTTTTTCTCTCTAGATATTTGCCCTTTGTATTCAATCTCAACTATTTCATTCCTCCTAGCGTATTTTTTTCAGTTTCGAAAGCACACTTTGTTGGCATCTCGTCAGCCAAGATGTTCTCCGTTCGTGCACGAACAGGTGCGCCGCGGAATTTTCCCGTGTCAATAGCCCCGATTGCATTCTTTGTTTCTCTTATTTATTTCAGAAAAGTGCCAGGTGTTTCTCTGTGCATCCACGATTTCTTCTCTCTATAGTTTCTCTCTGCATCCACGATTTCTTCATCATATTTTTCAGGTTGCCATCTTCTAGGCGCTTTTCAAGGCGCATGTCTACAGCGTATTTCTGTGATTTCTGTTGTTTCTTATGTTAATCTTGTTCTAATCGGCTTTGATCTTGATGTTAAGCGAGGGATAGCCCTCAGAGAAGGAATTGCTTTCGCGTTGTACTGCTACCGCATGCCTAACGTACGGATGCTGCTTTAAACACCACGAGCCGCGGAGCTTTCTCACCAATGTAGCATTTAAGATTTCGTTTAAATGCACTTAAGATTTCACAATGTCAGGGCCACTGCGGGAAAGTATCTTTCCGATCAACCTCGCCGACACGTAGTATTGCTATACGGCGATGCATACTGCAGTTTGAGGGGCCCACCCGTTCTCAAGGCACATAGCACATTATTTTGCTTAGTTACAACCACGCACATGTTGCGTTGTCTCAGTACATTACGTTACGTTGCCTCAATGAATTATGTCACTCAGCGCTCTCTACGTGTAGCGCTCTACGTAGCGCTTTTGATATTCACCTTGTCGACGACTGTCTCCTCCTGTCGCGTGCTTATGCATGCAGCCAATACTCACGACGCGCAAGTGAAGGCGCCACCGCCTCGCCGAGCCTGCAATTTCTCCTCGCACGGCACCTCTTCGACGCACAATGACAATCGCTGGATTGCACGCGCTACGCACTTTCTCAGGTTTCATATTATCGGAACTGTTTAGTTCCCCTCCCTCACACCCGTGTACTGTGCGTTGTCAGTGCACATTAAAGAACCCCACGTGGTCAAAATTTCAGGAGCTCTCCATTAAGGCTTTTCTCACCTTTCTATCTCTTTCAGTCCCTTTCCCCTACCCCCACGGACGCCTAGCCGTGCTCCCAACATGTGCTGCAGAAATTAGCGCCCCTTCCTTAACCGAACCACAAAAATCAACATCATCAGACGCCACCAGTGGCGGCGGCAGCGGTTGCGCTCTTGTGCTGTGCTCCTCTCACGGTAGTTCTGAGCTGTTGCCAGTCCATCTGGACAAGTTTTGCTTTTTTTTGTTTTCTTCCTCCAGCCGCCCGGACGCTGAGCCACGCTCCTTACGAGCGCAACATAATGTGTCCTTCTTTCCAAAAAAAAAAAAAAAAAGCGTGAGTTGGATCACGGGCGGGACGGTCGCATTTCCGATGGAGGCGAAAATGCCAGAGGCCCGTGTGCTGTGTGTTGTCAGTGCACGTTAAAGAATCCCAGGTGGTCAAAATTTCCAGAATCCTCCAGTACGGCCTTTCTCTCCTCTCTATCTCTTTCACTCCCTTTACCCTACCCCCACGGACTCTTAGCGTGCTCCCGACATGGGCTGCAGAAATTATCATTGTTTCATTAACCAAACCATTATCATCCTCATCCTTCTTTCCTTAACCGTAATGAACATTATATGTGAATTTACACGCGTGCTGAACAACACAGCGTAAAAGTGGCCATTAAAATATTTTTTTCTGAACTATTCAGTGAATGCTTCTATAGCTGGTTTTATTTCAGTAAAAGGATGTCACAAAACAGTGTTTTTATTATGCTTTAAAATAGATGTTCTTAAACGTCGTAAAGAGTGCAAGCGTTGGCTTATCACCGTACTCCGTGGCTAAAGCGTTGATTCTATGAGAGGACACATTTTTCCTGCGAAAGCCACAGTGCTTATAGGGGTCCTTCGACGTGTAAAGTGCGCATTCTGTAAGCACGTTCGATCCCTAAGACATCGTTGGGCTTGATTGGAATCCGGCTACAATGCACATAACGTCACTTTGCTTATTGTAAACATCCTTATAGTAAGTTCAAACGAAAGAAGTAATGTGATCTGCATCCAGAGAACCGCGTACTGTCTGCCTCTCATCATCACCTGAAACCCGCCGCGGTGGTTATTCTACTGCTACATTTTGAAGCGACCTTGTATTGGCTAACTTGCGCGGTAGTGGAAGCTGTCGGCGTACGCAAAAGTATAGTATACCAGGACCAGTGTACTAGAAGTAGAACCTCTAGTTCAAGTACACTATAAGCAAAAGAATGAGGGAATATTGGACTAGTGGCCCAAGGCTAGCGAAACAGCTTAGCGGATGGACACATGAATGGTCCGGCTTTGTCCCCGGCACACCCGCATTTCGGCCGTATTCCGAAGCTTCGAGAAACGCCTCGCAAGCGCTGCTTTACAAGGTTTCTCACCGAGCTCAGCGTAATGACGGTTCGCATCGAACCGCAGACGGTGGCAGATGAGGCACACGTGGCTTCAGCGTCACGCCGTGCACTACGCGTTTGTGCATAGCTTCGCGCCATGAGCGGACGCATGCTCTCGTGGTGCAAAGCTGTGCACAAAGGCACAACTTTGAAGATGCTGTGCACATGGGAAATAGACGCACACCGCCTTTCTCTTCTTTTTCTTGTAGAAAACGTGTGCTCTCCAGCCGTAGTTTCGTCAGTGTAGCAGTGTGGGCTGATGTCACGTGCGCAAGAGAAGAAACGAGCGCATGTGCGAGCGCTGCACATTGGACATTGCATAGAAGTGCACTCGCACTCTTGGGGACCTGAAATGATGGTGATGATACTGTTTTGTGTACACAACAAACACCGCACAATTTATGAAAGCTTGAAATGCTTCGCATCAAAAAGCCGTGATCGCCGTGAGTACAGGGCGCGCGCACTTCGTTCAATTTCATTGAATAAAAATTAAAATTTCTTGTCGGCCGCCTCAGCGGGGATCCTCCGGCTAGTCCCTCAGGACATAAATAAAGTTCAATCTCTGTCTGTCTGTCTTGTCGGCCGCGGATCCGAACCACCCATCGGCGGTTTGCGAGGCAAGCACGCCAGCAATGCAGCCTGTGTTGGTGGTGTTTCCTTTATTTCCAGACAATGAGTACATACATCAAGACACACCACTGCCATCAGCTCGCGTTCTTCCCTTTCTCACTGCTGCATTTTCAGCATGTGGTTGAGGTTAACAAAACGTTCGCTTTGACAAGGGCATCAGTCAACAACAAAGATTGATCGCTATAACCCAGTTTTCTAAACACCTCGCATAGCTTCACATTCTAAGTGAGGGTTTAGTGGCCTCTTGTTTATATCACGCCATCCTTACAGCCATGCGGTTTCTCCAGATGCTGTGAAGGACGAGGAGAAAGATCACGTGATGAGGTATACTGTCTTGCGCTGTTGCTAGGCAACCAACGCCATGTCGCGTTGGCGGTAATTCCTTTTTAATAGTCCTCTGCAGAATATCCCTAAAGAAAACCGCAGTCCAGTAGGCTAAAAACATACGTTCTATAGTTTCTCGTTTCTTACAAAGTAAGCAATGAGTAACCGCAATGTAAATAGTCACCGTTTCTTTCATACATGTCTTGACATGCAGAGTATGTGAATAAGTAGTTTAAAAAAGGTTTTCGCTCCATTTCGAGCCATCATTCGCTTCACACGTTTAGCACATCTTTACGATCCCCTGTACTGTACTACAGCCGGTAGAATGCCTCTGCAAACTTGTCTATCGAATCAGAGCTTACATGTCACAGTAGTCACATATTCCGCGGATGAGTCGTAGTTAAAAAATCTAAAAGCCACAACCATCTCACATATAGAAGTTTACTCGTTGCATAACATCCACCCTATTATCATCACAACAAAGTTAGGCAAGGCATTGCTCAAGCGGATTCGAATCAATGTTCTCAAGAAGGGATTTGCAGTGTCAAAAGAACAAAAACCTGGACGCGAGTTGCTGTAAGAATAAGGGCGTAACTTGCGAAACAAATTGTCTCTGCTTGTTCATTCGTATTATGACTGCCACATAAACACAGTGGATACGCCGTGAAATTTCTTGAGGTTGAATCTGGAACAGTTCTAGGCTTGCAAGAGATAGCTGAGCATGCTCACGAAGAAGACCCGGCTAATGACCGCACGAGCGAATATGGAGAGGTGACGCCCTGCCCATTCGTCAGTGTGAGCTTTCATATCCTACACCTTTCGATTCCGTAAACCATCGGTGTCCCGATAAGTGCGTAATCGTACACCAATATAAATCCGCGGTGTGAGCGTAAACTGCATACTTTCAAGAACATTCAGCGTTGCTGGCCGCCAAACTTCACACCCCTCTAAGCTGAAGCCACGCATAGCTGGCCTATAAATAATATTTTTACATGCGGCGTCAAGGTTCATCGCGAACAAAATAGGTGACAAGAGACACGCTTGACGAATAAGGGAGCGCACTTCAATCTTTCCCGTTAGCTCATGGTGGATAATGAAGTTGATGGTACAATTGTTGTATGCTAGCTTAACTCATTGAATCAATAATGAGCTAGCTCCAACATGCCCAAATAAGTATTGAGAGCAGGAGCTTATGATATACACTATCGAGTGCCTCCTCTGAAATGACTTGTAACATAGTGACTTTTCTGAAATCCGCATAACATGTTTCGAGTATGCTGCGAGACGCGTAGATGTTTGTAGACATAGACCTCCCCCTTATTCTGCAGGTTTGATGCGGTCATACTGAATTATGAAGAACTCCGTGTGGTCTCCGAGCTAATATCTTCATTAAAATTTTGTAATCAACGTTTGTCACCGTAATTGGTCTATAACCCATTACTTTGATGAGCTTATCCTTATATTCACTCTGCATACACTGCATACGATCTTTTGAAAGATGGTGGCGGACGTTCCGTTTGATATGCCTCATTGAAAACGCTTTCCAGTATCAGGGCTACCTGCGAGTAGAATGGTGTATAAAAGATCGCTGCCAGGCCATCAGGCCCAGGAGTTTTCCAGTGGCTAAGGTCTTCTGTACCTATTTAAAACTGCTTAGACATAATGTCGGCTGATAATCTTTGTTTCTTTTGTATATACCTAGGTAACCGGGTTAAGAGATGGTTCTCATAACTAGGCTTGGTAGGTTACCTACACATAAACAGCTTTCAGTAATTCAGCTTTCAGATATTTTACATTTTATTCAATCTCAGCTATTTCATTCCTCTTAGCCTACTTTTTCTCTTGTTGGCATTCCATGAGCCAAGACCCTTGCCGTCCTTGCACGAACAAGTGCGTCACAGAATTTGTCCATGCCAATAGCCTGAATGTCGTTCTTTGTTTCTCTTATTTCTTCCAGGAATGTGCCGGGTGTTGTAATAACTTCACGAAATCCTGCAGCATGTTTTCTTTTTCAGGTTACTTTCTTCTTGGCGCTCTCCAGAACCTATTTCCACAGCTTTCTCACTGGCGTCCATTTTTACGGCTTCTTTAAGTCGCTCCGATAGTTCGCTTCACCCTCTTTCACAGTTTCCATTTGCTTTAACAATTTCTGTGCGTACACTTTTTAAATATCCGTCTTTTAGGAATTTTACGTTTCATTTCCACGTTTCCCACTATATTCTATGTTTTACAGGGCTGTCTTTCCCAATCGTGAAGGCTACCAAACAATCAGTAATCACAAAACTGACGTTCAGTACTTTGTAATCGTCAAATAGCGTGGAATTTCTTGCGAGAGATAAGCTTTTTCTAACCGTGCGCGGCGGTTGCCTTGAAAATGAGCATAATATCAATAATTTCCTCCATTCGCGTAATGCGCAACCCCCTCCACGAGTGCTTTTCCTAAAGCTCCTCTCAGAACACGACACTCTTTCATCCCGGGATTCATGGCGCGAGCCATCGTGCGGGTTGAAAACGTAATTGACAACTGCTAACGCTATCAAATATCTTTGCGTGTACTGCGATATTTCTTAAAAGGAGCATAGCCGAACATTATTTTTTGTGGCTGCGTACACACGTGACGTTCCTGTTAACGCGTACAAAATTGCAAGCACATATAGCCTACGCCGATTGCTTATGAATGTTTCTACAACCACACCTAAACCATTCTTAATATATAAACAGCAACCGGCCGTTGCGCCAACAGCATGACTAACACATACGGAGTGATGTTTGCTAAACTGCGCGATCATACCGCCAGTCTGATCCTCGCTCTCTACCTTACTCTCTTGAGCAGCCAAAATGTCCAAATCCTCCTCCAACGCGTCGTAGCTGACGCTGCCTGCATATCGCCCTGAGCCCTCTAAGATTGAGCGTTCCGACGCGCAATGGATCTAGCAACAAAATCATTTGAAATAGTAGGAGAGAGAGAGAGAGAAAGAAAATGTGGCTCATCCCTCTGTCAAAGGAATCGGTATAACACAAAGGTGAAAAGTCTCTTCGCATAAGCAGTTGAATGTTTATTGTTACATCGAGGTGAACCTTCCCGTTGCTATGCCCCGCCACGGTGGTCTAGTGGCCATGGTACTCGGCTGCTCATCCGAGGGTCGCGGGATCGAATCCCAGCAGCGGCGGCTGTATTTCGATGGAGGCGAAATGTTGAGGCCCGTGTGCTGTGCGATGTCAGTGCACGTTAAAGAACCCCAGGTGGTCGAAATTTCTAAAGCCCTCCACTACGGCGTCTCTCATAATCAGAACTGGTTTTGGGACGTTAAACCCCACACAACAACAACAATTCCCGTTGCTCTCGCTGTTTCGCTGGTACGGCACCGTTTGACGTGGATGAACCCACGTCTCCACATCGTTTCCTTAACATCAAGGGCGGACCATCTGTGGTAACTGAAGTAGTTTACCTTATAACTGGGCACAATATATAGTATATCCGCGGGACAAAGGTACCAGTAATATTGCACCACATTGACCCGTCAACGTCGTTGCCGTTCTCTGGCGCCTAACGCAGCAGTTTTCTTGTTCCCATCACGCTCGAATAGCGGTCGGCGGGGAAGCGCCACCCACGAAGAAAGGTGACCGGTGCCCTACCCCTGCGAACGCGGCTATTCGCGCGGCTCTGCACGTGTTCATCAAGGCGGACTTTGGAACGCACCCGGAATTGTGCTGCCATCCAGGAGAGACGACGTAAATCTGCAGTGATTCACTTTGCCTCTCCTGGATCGCGGCACCGTTCCAGGCAATGTGCGCCTGGATGCGCGCGTATTGAGCCGGACGAGACAAGATGGTGCGTTCGTACAGCATCGAGCATATGCGGCGTTCGCACAGTGGTAGCGCACCGGGCACCCTTATTCGTGGCGCGGGTGACTGTGAGTTTTATTTCCAGCTCATCAAGAGAAGTTTTTCTGAGTTTTTTCTTTATTGTTCTTACATATTTACTGCATCATATCCGTTGCGGTAGTGACGTATGGGGTCATGGTGGACAGCGGCATAAATCAATTTCGTGTTAAAAAAAACTTTATTGGCTAGTGTGTTCGGACTCCCGTGTCCCTGGACCACTTCGCGGTCCCACGCCACGACTACATGGCGGTGCCTCTTCTTGAAATGATATGGGCAGCCCAAGTCATCGCAGCTTGTAGACGACCGCAGGACCTCCCAGTCCTCCCAACTTGAGATAGCAGGTTGTCCCTGCGGGGGAGGATAAGCAGGGCAGCCGAAAATGATAAGGGAAAGTGTGGCGTGAGCTTCACCGCATAGAGTACATGTGGGGGATGTGCCACAGGAGTGGGAAAGCTGTTGCGGGGAAGAGAGTGTGCGGGTGTGGAGGCGTCTCCATAGGACTTGTTGGGAGTGGCTAAGGTTGGGGTTTGGAGGAAGGTAAGTCCGACCGTTTTAACGGGGTCTTTGCGTGAGATCTGCAAGGGTGTGCGCCCGCTCCTTCGAGGAACCGGAATGCAGGCTCTCCTGAGCCCGAGAAATCAAACATCGGGCCAATTTATTGCCAGCCTCGTTTTCGGGATTCCCATAATGAGCCGGCACCGACTGGAGCTCTACCATGCGTGGGAAATTCGGGGTAGGGGCGTCCAGCAACTGCCAGGTGGGGGTGTATTCTTCCCCTGGCGGAGGTGTTTTAGAGGCATTGAACACTGTCCACCAGCGGTCTCCTCGTCTGTCGTGTCGCTTGGCAGGTGTGATGGTACGTCGCCGTCCCATCAGAAGTCTCATATGGCGCTTCTGGTGGGTGGTGGTGGTGGTTTTTCTTATTGATGTGATATTAGGAGATGCTGGCGTACAGTTGAGGCGCTGGTTATCCTTGGCTCCTGGGTGTGGTGAGCGTTCAACATGCATGATAGCGAAGCAGTATGCGAAGGAATCCAGCTGTCACGAGTCGGGGGGTTGAAGGGTTAGCTTCTCTCAATAGGTGACATGAGGGTTGGGCCTCTGGTGAATGGCTTAAGCTAGTGGCCGGTTTGAACGAGACAAGAGCCTTATCCAAGCGAGGAACAAAAAGAATTTAATAAGATATAAAAGCAAGATACATAATGATATTAGTCTATTATGGTTGACGTTACACACAATAAGAACAAAACGTCACGAACATTACTAGCAACAAGCGGCATACATGACAATTTCGACAGGTTCTCACAACACGATCGTCCTGTTAAAGAGACCGTGTAACTGGGCTAGCAACAAAGGCACAAAGAACAGAGTCCGCAGTCCAGTATAAATTCAAAGTTCTTCCACACCGGCGACGCTTGCGAGTGACCGTTGAAGCCGGTGTGACGCAGTCAGTGGCGGGCTCCCCCGGTGACTGGCGGAGTGGTTAGCTGCGTTGTATCCCGGGGGCTGCTCGGCCTTTTTTCTCGACCCCGGAGCAGACTGCTCAGGTGCAGCATCGGGCCGTCTTTATAACCTTCTCGGGCTCTTCATCTCCACTTACAGTAGCCCCGATGCATGCCCGAAGCTGGCGCTAAACTCTTGTTGCCATATGGTGGCTCATACTCTGTTGGCGGTCACGTTCGCCGGCGAACAATTAAAGCACATACAAAACACCACTCACATACGCACTGGTTGCCATCTTGGTTCACACTATGCTGGCGGTCACCTTCGCCGACAGATAATTCAATAATACACAAAGCATCCCTCGCGTAAGCACTTGTTGCCACCACGGCTTACAGCATGCTGGCAGTCACCTTCAACGATAGACAATCGAATCATGCATAAAGCACAGCCCACGTAAGCACTCGGTCTGACGTAGCACGGAGGGGTTGCTTTGTGGTTAAGACTCCGCGTTCTAGAGCAAGCCATTTATTCCTACACCCAAGAACAACGGCCACGCAAGGCCAAGCCACGTTGAGACATAGAAAGATAATATTTACAGCCGCATGTAAAAAACGCAAGCATAAACGAAAGACGGCTCCCTTGGGTTCTCGTATCTGTTCTTATAGAAAAAATGCGGCAGAAGCATGTTTCCAGTTTGCGCTCGTGGAAAAAGCCGTTTTCATAGCCTGCTTTAAGACTACATGCGCAGCATAATTAAAGACATAAGGTGACTTTTGTGACACCGGCACACTCACAATAGTAGCAGTTCCACCAGAACAGCTACAAAGAAACACACATGCATGGTACGTGTATACAAGTTCGAGAACATGGTAATACTCTTGAGAAAAGTCTATACTGAATAAGTGGGAATGTCAGTGCTCAAGAACGTCCATAGTCAGTGTGTGGCACCTGGTCGTCTAAGTGAATCACCATATATTGCATAACCGAATAATAACCTGTTAAACCGTCATAGAAATCGCAGAAAGGGCGAAATAGATGAAACAGTAAATGCGCTAGTGACATGCAGCAATGTCGCTTTTGTCAAAAAA